>NW_021026180.1:332747-350409 GCF_004153795.1 Camellia sinensis | reverse complement strand
CCCTCTTCAGGACTTGGAACCATTACCGAGTAAATGGGAAATTGAAGCCAAAGTGTGCACCATGGAAATGGAGTTTTGGTGGAAATTCCTTAAGGTTGTAAAATGGCTTGTCCCACATTGATTTGGTGAGAGGTTTTGAATGGGTTTATAAGGCTTGGGTTTGGTACTTGGGGTGTGCCCCAAGGGGTACCCAAGTATTTTAGAAGGAGTGTGCCCCAAAAATCACCACACACGCACACGCCACCGTCCGTGGGCTGGGCCTGGGCTTGGGCGCGGGTGCGTGGTGTGAGGTTGGGTTGGGCTTGTCTGGCCTAATACCTATCTTTTTGAGCCAAAAACATTTGAATTAAATTTTATTTTTTGGTAAAATAAAATATGTCCAAAGTTTTAATTTCAAATTTTGGTGGGAAAAATTCAAATTTGTGTTTTCACTTCTTCCGAATTTCTATACAAATTCAAATATGTTAAATACAGCTTTTATCTATTCAAATTTTGAACCCAACAGATTTGTATCTGTTCATTCAAACCGAACAAGTATCATACTTGTTCAAACAGGTTTTGCACCTATTTAATTCAAACCTTACAGCCACAAATTTTCCTATATAAAGGCAGTCCCTCATTTGGATTTTTCACTCCAATTTCCATTCTTCTCTGCTACCATTCATCTCTGCATTTTGTTGCATTAATTACATTAATTTTCTGTGAGAAAGAGTGTAATTAATTTTCTGTGAGAAAAAGTATATACACAAAGTGTGTTCGTTGTGTGAATAGTGTGTAGTGCTACTACTATTCAATGTTGATCATTTTATCTTAGGAGATAGACATCCACAATTTAAAAGCACAGTGGAGATGACGAATCTGTCTTAAGAATACAGTGTCAAACACTGGACTTGATCAGATTATAATTCGAAGAAATTAAATCAAGTAAGTTATTTAATTTATTTTCAGTGTTTTATTATTTATTTAAATCAGATTTTAATTTTGTTTTTGTAACAAAATAAAATATGTTTTTATTTATTTATTTTTATTTTATTTCGAGTTTGATTTTTGTAATCAAACAAATTCTCTCATTTCATTTATTTTTTTATATTCTGGTTGTTGTTTAGTACACAACAGAATTTAATTAATTTAAATACAGTAAAATTTGTCCACACATATTTGTTAGTGAAATGGGAGGGCAGATTGATAGTTCAAGGGGCTTAGTAATTCCCCTCAGTAGGAGGATTAGCTTGGCTGAGTTTTGGATAGAATTAGAAAAATAGTGAAAAGATTGAGTCTATTTTATATAAAATTTTTATTTTTTTAACAAATGCACCTGTTTGTTTTAATATTTGTTTTAGTTTTTTTTTAATATAAAAATAATTTATTTATTTATTTTATACAAATATAATTTAATAATCTCATCACTAACCATCTTTTATATTATCATCAAAATAAACACACTTTTACTTAATTCCCTTACTTACAATCCCTACATTAACAATCTCTTCACTAACCATCATCTCATTAAAAATTTCATTTAACTTAATTCGCCAAACAAAGATGACCTTAATTTCCAAAACTATTCCAATAAGAAAATGTGATTGTGAGACATATAAATGAGAGATTACAGGGTTTGTTCGACGTGATAGTGGGTGCTAGTGGTGTCACTCGCTAAAAATTAAAAAAAAAATAACAATAACAATCCAACAAAAAAACATAAAAAAGAGAGACAAGTACACCAAGGCTATGTTTGTTTCGGTGAATGTGAGCTTGGGATTAGATTAACAGTTTAATAAAATTATTAATTCGATATTTGGTTAAACAATTGAAGTATGAACTAACAATTCATCCGAATATGGTATCCCACATATACTGAATTATTCAATCCCACAGAGGGGGTGAGATATAAATTGGAGGACTGAGCCAAAATCTGGACTATTAGTCTTTCCTTGTAATCTTAACTCAATCCAAACATATGATACGATGCACAATCCAAAAGAATTCGTAGTACTAGGACTATTAGTCATAGTAATGCTAATCCAATCTAATCCAGTCCGCCCAAACAAACATGGCCCCAAGAGTGATACCATTGGTCAAAGCTAAGAATGAAAATGGAAAAGCATGGCCAAAAGCCATGGGTCCCTAGAGGTTGGCAAGTAACTATCAAGTGAATGTAGGTTAATGTCGATTATATCAGGACAATGAGGAAGGCGAAAATTGGATTGGAAGATAATAAATGAGATAGATGAAGAAGATTCCATAACTTAAAATTTTACTCATTTCATAATTTTTTTTTATCTTATTCAAGTTGTGAGTATGATAATTTTCATCCATATGTTTTTATTCCATGACAAACTATCCCGACCCACTATCAGATAGAGCTATATCGTCTTTGAACATATTGGGTGTGTTTTTATTCTAGTGCATTAATTTCTAAAGCTTTTGGCAAGCCACTTCCTAGAGGCACAACAACAGGGGACAATTCAGCCCCATTGACCTTCCCAGCCACAACCACTACATTCAATATGTCGGGCAATTCCAACTTCACCGAACCTTCCACCAATTGACAAGATGATGATTCGTTCCCCATTTCAGAAGCTTTGACACAATCACCCTCTACAACTTTCACCATCTTTTCATCAGCCACCAAATTCTCTTTATCACCTAGTGATGCTACAACCATAGTATCCTAGGGCATCAGATTGATAAATGAAGCATTATGTCCACACCGATGTGAAAAATGGCGAACAGCATAAACCTTTCGCTTCATGTACTTAAGCAAAACACCAGAAGCGATGCAATAACCATTGTACAATGACCAATTGTTAGAACTCCCATCAAATAAATCACCATTTGATAAGGAACCCATCCTCCTCAATAACTAGCAAGCAAACTGGATTTTTGTTGTCATCAAGAAAAAATGCAGCAAATAGAAGAATACGTGACGAAAAAAAATACAACAAATGGAAATCAGTGCAGACAAGCTAATGAATATGGACAGATATGAACGGGAAAGAGAAAATAGACAAAATTCATGTGATGTATCTATGCATTAAAGGTACGAGAAGCTGTGAAACTACACAAATTAGAGTTGAAATGTAACCAACGATAAATTTAGAACACCTAATATGTTAGAAGTTGCAGTTCTGGTCAAGAGAACACAAACTGATTAGAAAGGACACCAATCAACACAAACTGATTTGTGTCCATGATAGTACTTGAATGGAGAGAGTTCTTGCATACCCATTATTTTTGGTAATAGTGGAAATTTCAAATTTGCCTCGTGGTTTTCCTCTCTTTCGCTGAAGGTTTTCCACATAATGTTTGGTGTTCTATATGGTTATGTATTTTTTCTTGTCTCCTTAATCCATTGTTGCATTCTTCAGTTCACACCTGATAGTGGTTGGAAGCGTATTTTCCTTAGAGCCAACCAAACCCAGAACCGAACTGATCTTGGTTGGTTCTCAGTTTTAGACCCAAAACCGAACCAACCCAACTCGAGGAAATTCCAGTTGGATCGAATTGGATTCGCACGTCTAATTGTGTTGTATAAAGCTTGACCTATTCATTGTTTTATTTTATTACTATAATGCAAAACAATAGAGACCTATCTAGTATCCACATGAAACTTAGCGATAACCAATAACATTCTATTATAAAAAGCACACAACTCATTTGGTGTGAACTTTTGTCATACAATTTTCATTACCAAAAAACTACAACAACCCTATATTTCGTTCCAAATATTTACTTTTCCCTAGTGATTATTGTATCGACTAAAAAGTAAAATCAATTGCTACCCACTACACAAACACAGACTCTCTCTTCACTCTTACCCACCCGTAATCTCCATATTGACAGTTTTAAGTGCATGCGGTGTACCCAATTAAACTATAAAACTTATAAAATTTTGTAAAAGCTTTTCAAGGATTGTTTCACGGGTTAGTTCGGGTTACTAGTCACCAGCCCTACACGGTGCCAAACCAAATTGGCTGAATTTGAAATTTTCTGACATATAACTGAACAGAAACCAATGCTAGAACTGTAGAACTAAACCAAACCAACCAATGAAAGCAGGACAAGTTCGGTTCACAATTCATTTGGTTCTTTTGTGCACCCCTATTTTTCCCAAATGTGAAATAAAACCAATTAGGGTTCAAATGCAACAAAATAAATTACGTTTGGAATTTACCAAACAATAAAAAGATGCCTACCCATTCTGAGAAACAGTTGAAATGCTTTCTAAGGAGACTAAAATACTGTCAGCTGTAGACACCCCATTTTTGACCGTCCTCAAGACTTGGGCGTCACCGTTTGGACACTAGATGATTATCTATGTTTGTGTTCGTCTTGAGTTCCCTGAGGTCTCGGCTACACGCCTTGCCTTAGGATCTCTCGACTCGGCTGTTTTGTGTTTGGTTTTGCACCAAACACTTGTTGTTTTGCTTCTGAGGGTAGGGGAAGGCTTGTTAGCCATCCCCACATCTCACCGGCCATGGCTTGAGGCCACTGGCCCCGTTTTGTTGCTATCGGCCATTGGTGATGGCCGGTCGGCACTCTTTATGGTCGGTCGACCATTTATTTGGTCAAATTGTCATTTTTGGCTGGCCGAGCACTGTGCATCTACTTTTGGTAGATATTTTATGCCAGCTGTGATAGCTGGCATACACTTTGCACCCCCTCCATACACGTGTATGGAGGGATTTGCTTCCTTAACTTAGCTTCCCTTGGAAGCTTGGATTGGCCTTGCCTATAAGAGGAAGGCCTCCCCTCCCTTTCCAAAGGTTGAACAACTCTGAGATTAGGGCATATATATATATATATATATACCTATCTCTCTCTATATATATATAGTTGTGTGTGTTTGGGGTTCCAAAATGGTGTTTTCTTCTTAGTTTTGCACTAAGGCACCTAGTATTACACCATACTCCGGTTGTGGAGATGTTGAGGGACTGGTTTCAAGGTTTTTGAGTTGATTTTGATCCAAAGGGAGGTCTGAGGTTGGTGTTCTTGAAGTGTTCTTCAAGGGTAAGAACCTATCTCCTTTATTCCCTATTCTTGCACTAGCTTTTAACCTATCTTGCATCTGTTTTTGAGCTTAGTGTATAACATATAAAAGTTCTGATTTTGTTAGTTTTAGAACTTTGTTTAAGGTCTCTTTGAGGTTTGGGGTTGTCTCCCCCCTCCAAGGCCTTGTTAGGCCTTGTTTAAGGCCATCTATTTTGGCCATTTTTGTGGTCTTTGCATGACCTCTCCACCACTGAAATCCAGAGGATTTTCAGTGGTGGAGAGGTGGTTTTGAGGTCCTAAATAGGAGAGGGTCATCCCCTCTCCATGTTGTCTTTGATGCTCACACAAGTGGCTTGTGTTGTACCTTATATGCCTAGCTTGCTTTAGCTTCATCTTAGTGCATATTAGGCTTTATTTTGCCATGATATAGCACTGTTTTAAGTTGGTTTAGACACACCATGCATGCCTTGCATACTTGTCTTGTAATGCCATGAAATTGCCTTAACATGTTTTGTGCTTTGAGCCTTGTTTTAGCATGATTTTGGCTTAGCTTTGTGAAGCTTTTGTGCATGATTTGGTATGCTTAAAGTCTTTTTGGAGTTGTTTTAGCCATCCATGACATGCTTTGTATAGCCACCTTGCATTTTGGCTTGTTAGCCTTGGGTGTGTGAGTGTTGAGCATGCATTGCTTGGCTTGTTTCAGTGGTTTGGCACCACTTATGGAATCATTTCGGTCCTTGTGGTATGCTTGTATGCTTGCTTTTGATGTTCCTTTAACACCTTAAAGATTTTGTGTTTCATGCTCCATGAATGTGTCATTGTGTATGCCATCATGTTTAGGCCTCTAGGATGCCATGTCAATGTGTTTTTGGCTTTGTTTTAACATGCTAAAACTCTGATTTTGGTTGTTCAAATCATGTCATGTTTGGTTTTGCTAAGTGTAGTTCAATACCTCTTTGGTGAGCCTTAGACCTTGGACCATGTTGCATGCTATGCTTGTCTTGTTTAGTTGGTTTGGCACCATCCTTAACATGATTTTCAGAGCTTGATATGTATGCCATATTTCCATGTTTATCTTCTTTTAAGTGTGCTTAAAAGTCCCCTCTTTATGCTTAAGAGTTGGTCCATTTGCATGCATGTTTGCATGTGCATTTGTCCCTCATTCTTGAGCACTTTGGCCACTATTTTGGGCCTATTTGAGAGCCGCCCAAATTAGTTTAAGTCCATCCCTCGCATGATGTTGCATGCTCACCTTGCGTGTTGTCGCATGTTTGCCCTATCGCATGTTGTTGCATGTTTGAATCACATTGCATTTGGCATGCATCCTTCCTTTTGTTTTGGTTGCTTAACTTGTTACATGCTTGCATGTTTACATGTGTGTTTACATATTCATGTTGCATACCTAGCTCACATGCCTAGGTTGCATCGCATTTGGCATGCATGCCTTGCCTCTTGAGTCACCATGATTGAGGTTGGGTTCATTGTGTGTTTATGTGCATTACATTTGACATCAAAATGTACAACTTGACACCTTGGACCATCACGCATTGAAATGCGTGATTGGTGGTCCGAGGGTCGAACATCATACCCCTTTGAGTCATAAACATGATAAAGGGTGTGGTGGTGCAAACATTACTTTGAAATGCATTGTCATGCCTTGTCTTGTCCTCTGCTGCTGTCAAAAGAGGATTCTGCAGGCATAGATGGCCGACCGACCACATTGAGTGCCGGCCGACCACAAATCTCTGGCCGAGAGCCATACCAATGGTCGATGACCACTTTCCCATGGCCGGTGACTATTCCTCATGGCCAGTGGCACCCCACAGTGTTCAGAGAGTGCTCCTTGGGACTTGTGCAATTTTAGAGGCATAAAATAGTGAAAACAGAGGCAGCTTGTGCATGGTGGTGGATTTTCGAGCGGAGTCGAGCACACATGCATTGGACCCTTTTCCCGAGGCTGTTTTATCGCTTTATTAGCTTAGTTAATTTGCTTAACTAGTTAATTGGTTTGTAACTATTTAATTAGCTTGTTAGTTGATTAAATTGTATTATTCTTTCGGACCGTCTGAGCGAGGGCGAATTTGTAATAAGTGTGCGTGTGTGTGAATGTCTTCCCACCCCACGTCTTTCTCCCTTTTACTTACCTGCTTTTGATGGTTAGTATTAGGGCATATTTCAATTAGCATCCTTATGCTATGCATGCGTGCATCATTCATCAGTATTGCATGCACCGGGCTCGGCGCATCATACTAATTGCATAGTATTTCAAATCTAACTTGAATACATGTTATCTGTTACATTTCACATGCCATCTATAGATTAACCGAGCCTATTCTAGTTGCATTTTGCTTGTGATGCATTAGCTATCTTAACATGAACTAGAATCATGCATGATTACTAACATGTTCTTGTTTTGGCTTGGAGTACATTGTAAGTGTTTTCTTTTGCTTTAGCATCTTGCATGTATGTGAGTGTTAACATGAAAGCATGCTTGCCATGAGGCTAACTGCTTAGTTGGTATAACTGCCTGAATGCCTGTGGGTGAAGGGTGGATTGCTTGAGTTGGAATAACTCGTTGAAATCCGTGTTTTAGCCTACTTGTGAGTAGCAAAATTCAAACTATCTTTCAAACGAGCAGATATGCAATGCTTTGTTCCAAATTAGGCGATCTAGTCTATACTTTTGTGTTGTGCGTATCACATAGTAAGATTAGCTAATTAATCGAAATAAGAATGCATAATGTTTTCAAAACTAGATATCATGGTTAGTAAAGGCCGATCTTTGATCGGGCGAGAGGGGGTGCTCATAGCTGACCTTCCCCAATCGTACCCAAGTTCTCGAGCTTAGGCAACTTTGGTGATGACGAACACGTGGCCTTAGGCAACGAGTTAGGGTTTCCTAAATTCCGCCAAAATAAAATATTTAGGTGGCGACTCTGTATCTGGCAAAGCAGTCCATGTTTGGCACTTCTTTACAAAAATCTGTTTTCCAAAACGATTTGCCGAATTTGGACTCTTTGGTGATTTATCAGTCTTGTATTGCACATTGCGAGATCAGATTAAGAACCGACACAAATTGAGTCCGAACTGTAGCATGAGGCCCCCCGAGGGCGCGTCTACATCAGCTAGAGCACCATTTGACATTGACAGCATTCCCAACAATTAAAGACAGAAAATTGATTGATTGGGTAGGGATGTAAATGAGTCGAGTGGAGCCAAACAATAAGTTGTTCAAGTTTGACTTGAACTTAAAAATTTTCAAAATTTTTTCTAACTTGACTTGTTTACCTTCGAGCTTTCAATTGAACTAGTAATGAGCTAAGTATGAATAGCTTGGTTTTTGTAGTATATAACTAAGGCATCGTTTGGGAAGTTGGCTATTTTAGTTGGCTATTTTAGTAGGCTAAAATATTTGTTTTTGGAAAGATGGTTAGATTTTTTTTAGTTGGATGTCATGTATGTAACAGAAAAAGTGAAATGGTTATAGATTTGATGTAACATTTTGTCTTATTGGTTATTTTAGCCTATTTTATATTTTTCTGGATTTTAGCCCAAAAAGCGAAAAATAGTATTTGCCAAACAAAGCCTGAGCCAAGACAATTAGTAAGTTATTCAAGCCCGACTTAATGAGTTTTAAAATATATTCCAAATAGACTTGCTTCCCTAAGGAGTCAATCTGAAATGGCATTGGACAAACCAAATATGAGTCGAGCTCAAAGTAGCTTGATTCATATTATGGCCTACGTTTTGGTGGCTAAAAAACGTGCATAAATTATTATTTTTTTAAATGAAAAAGAAAATTTATATATCAACTCCTATTGGTAGCTCGAAAAAGGCGTGGCTCGAATGGCCCGACACTAAAACGACGCCGTTTTGGTGTTTTTTTTTTTCCCGTTGTTTTTCAGAAGATGAAGAAGAAGAAGAGAAGAAGAAAAAGAAGGGAGAAGAAGAAGAAGGGTCTGCTGCGTTGCTGGGTTTCATCAACATAAAAATAAATAAATAAATAAATAAATTGTTGATCAACATTAACAAATTTTTTTCAGAACAAATTTTTTTTTTCATCAACAAATTGCAACAACATCATCATCATCTTCATCAAAAAAAAAAAAAATTCCCTGGGTCTGTAGATCCGGATCAACATCATCAACATCTTCATCAACAAATTGCAACAACATCATCATCAACAAATTGCAACAACATCATCATATTCATCAACAAAAAAAAAAAAATTCCCTTTCATCCTCAAATCCAGATCTACTGGAAAGGGGAAAAAAAAATTAGAGAAACAGAGGGCCGCCGATCTTCCTTCTCCTCTTCTCTCTTCCTCTTCTCTCTCTCTCTCTCCCCTCGTCTCTTCCCTTTGTATTTGAACGCATAGAGAAAGAAAGAAAAGGAAAAAAAACCCAAAACGACGTCGTTTTGGGTATTCCAGCCAATTTCGAGCCAACAATTTCGAGCAACGGATCATTTTTCTCGCCGATCAAGCCCGATTACGCGACTGATTGGTCTTAATTAAGAATTTAATTAAATATAAATTGTATTTTATTTAGGACACTTAGCTAGAACTTCTATTGGCTTAATCTTAGATATTTTTGGTTAAAAATATATTATTTGTCCAAAAGGGATGTCAATTTTTTCAAAATCTACCTATCTTATATATAAACTAGCGTATGCCCGTGTAAATAATGTAAACATTAGAATATGACATACTTGCAATGGGAGTTTAATCAATGGCAGAATATGACATACTTGCACCAAATAGCATTTTCAGTTGCAGCAAGCCACCAATTGTGAACTAATAATAGCTCATAGTTTAATCAATGGGAGTTTAATAAGAGATTAAAGAAAACAACACTACCATCAGAGATAATTTTCAGCATCATAACAGTTAAAGACAGAACCACTTAAAAAGTGTGATTCTAACCCAAGAACGAAAATGTTTGTTTATCCCGAACATGCACTACAATCAAAACATAAGAGATCAGCATTTTCAAAGGTTTCTGGACTCAATAATAAACCAACAAAATCTCACAAACCTCACATCTCTCAAAACATTGAATAAACAATCAAAAACCCAGAAATCGCACCTTCACAAATACAAAGCTGAAAATTATACAATCCTGCCTTAATTCGATTCAACAAATACAACTTTTTAGAAATTTTTTTGAAGAATGCCCCATGAAATTCTAAACAAACCCCAAGAATTCTAAATAAACTACAGACTACCTGAATTACTGCCACATTGGAAACACATTTTCGATTTGAGTAATTAACTCTTTCAAAAAATAAAAGTACTATTACCAAACACAGATTTTTCATTTCTGGAACAGATATTGCAAGGAGAGAACACAATGTAAAATCTAAAAACACCCAATAAAACAATAACAAAAAGGCAAAGTTGTAAGCAACTACTTAAAAATTAGAACCCCAAAAAAAGTAGATGAACAGATGAAAGAAAGAAAGAACTTAAAAACAGATGAATTAAGAACTTAAAAATTAGAACATAAACAAAACTTGAAAAACACCCAAAGTCTTTGCTCATTAAAACAATGATTAAAAACAAAAGCATGCACACAAAATCAATTTTACTTGGAACATTGATCTGAACGAAAGGAATGTATATGGTTGAAACCCTTTGACGGGATTACTAGCTTCCAGTCTTCTGTTTGAGAATTTGATCTAAAGGTACATGCATTCGAAAGAGAAAGGAAATAGAAATTAGGGTAAAAATCAAAACATCAAATCCAAAACTAAAATTGAGAGCGAATACTCACTGTCTCGTGGATAAGATCCGAACCGAAACTTCGCTGATACAATGATGCTTTGTTTGGTTTCAGATTAGATGATAAAATGTAATAGACAAAGCATACCTATATATATAATGAACAGCCATCAGCCAAACCATGCCTATACATGAATAACTTACAAAGCAAGACCATAATGAGGAGTTTACGCAAACCATATCTATATAATATTCATGAACCCAATTAAATTCCTTCAGATCTTGAAAATGAGACTGCCTTATTGTTTTTCAAAACCTCAGTTAATTTATTGTGATGTAGCATATTAAAATTCAGATTATGATGCTTCCTAATCAACTAATAAAGTGTTATGTGATATTATACCAAATCACACAACATAGAAAAACTAAATACTGTCCAAAAAATGTAAACAAATTAAAACCCATTTAAAAAATATAACCCATCAAGTATTAATTCATATCCAAATCCTTTTAAAAAATTAAATCCATTTAAGAAACATAATGTTAAGATTAAATTGAATAAATTACATTTTAATCCAGATGATAAATTACATTAAACTGGATAAATTACATTTTATCTAATAAATACCTATCTATTATTGCAGAACATTTACAAATGATAATATTAAATTTAAAAAAAAAATTGTACACTAAAAGCAAATTGAACAATTTAATTCCCAATGGAAGCCAAGCAACATATTAAAGAAGTAGGATACCTTTAATGGTTTAGCCAATTTTATATGAACAACAGCTCATTAAAAAATTATGCGTAATGTTAGGAGACTTAGCACGTGTTTTCTATAAAATATTCACTTTCCCTTAATTGAATAGGATTATTAATTGGCAGTTTATCAATTATGAAACAGTTGAACAGAGTACTTAAATGGTTGGGTTTCACAAAGAATGAAGCTGATTCTCAAGTAAAATGGGCTGCTGTAAATACTGTATTAATATTAGTTTGTCATCAGGAAGCTCGATGCAGAATAGCAGAAGCCATGGCTTTGGGAAAGTCCGTTGGCTCTTGCATTGATATAATAGAGAACACATTAATTGACAAAGAAACATAGATATATTATTACCTTTTGTTTCTGCCAAAACTATGTGTAAGTTGGACAGATCAAAGAAAAATCTTTCAAAGCCTTCTAGTCAGAGTTTAAAACTTGCTCCATATTGTGCAAATTTTATGAGAAGTCAAGAAACCTAACAAATTACTAATGTAGTTCAATTACCCATAAAGCCACAATAGATTTTTAAAAAGAAAAACCATTGTACATCACATAATTTAATTTTAAAATTATTTGAAAATAAATAAACAAATAAAGAACGCATCTAATTTCGTACCTATCCCAATTTGAAACAAATGAGTTAATATGTAATCATTATTTTGGTGGGTTTGGCGTTTTTCATTATAAATTATTTGTTTTATTTATTTCTCAAATAGCAGTCTTTTTTTAATTAAACACATGAACTATCCCAATTTGAAACAAATGAGTCCCGGACATTGCCATGATCAAACCATACTTGTTTATCGCGAAGCCGCCACAGATGAGAGAGAAAGGTAAAGAGAGAGATCAAATATAGAGTAAAGTCGGGTTTCACAAAGAATGAAGCTGATTCTCAAGTAAAATGGGCTGCTGTAAATACTCTCTTAATATTAGTTTGTCATCAGAAAGCTCGATCCAAAGTAGCAGAAGCCATGGCTTTGGGAAAGTCCGTTGGCTCTTGCATTGATATAATAGAGAACACATTAATTGACAAAGAAATATAGATATATCATTACCTTTTGTTTCTGCCAAAACTATGTGTTAGTTAGACAGATCAAAGAAAAATCTTTCAGAGCATAATGCAGATCATGAGTCATAAACTGACCCCATTTGTTTCGTATGTCGTCCAGCTTATATTGTCATTTTGTTTTTCTTTTTTTACATCTAGATCATTTCCCCTTAGGCGCCCAAGTCTCATTCACTTTTAAGTACATGTTAGCATAGCTTCTAAGGTGATTCCTTTTTTGTTTTTGTTTTTTCTTGTAACGTCTAACGTGATGTTTGGGTGTCAAATTATCTGGATTCAGTTTTCAAGTTGAAGCACACATATGTTCTGATAAATGCTGTATGAAATTACTTTTCATGTTGACCCAAATTTCAGTTACTTGTCCTCAAATTTGGATCTTCTAAAATTTCAGCTTCAATTCTTATTTTTTTGCCTAAAATTTCAACACACTGAAAATTCATCAACAAAAGAACCAAAAACAAAACAATTAATGATAATAGGCAAAACTCATGAAGCCGTAACCTGATAAATACCTGATATTGCCAAATCTTCTCGTACTCAGCTCCTACAAAGATTGTAGAAAGCAAAATAAATCAATTGAATTGAATTGGGTCTTCTAAAATTTTAGCTTCAATTCTTCTATTTTTGCCTAAAATTGCAACACACACTGAAAATTCATCAACAAAAGAACCAAAAACAAAACAATTAATGATAATAGACAAAACCCATGAAGCCGTACTTGGAAAACCAATTGCTACCTCTTCGTCTCCAAGGGCTTCAACGGCGATCTCGCCATCTCTGGATCCAAGTAAACAATCTCCGCCAGCCGATCTCTACGTGAATGATCATCTCACCATCCATGGCGTCAACGGTGTACTAGACCCTAACTCTGTGTCCAAGTGCATGTTTCCTGATCAAACGCTTCTGATAAAATCTGGAGGAGTCGATCCATCTCCATCTCAATCTCAATCGCCTCTTGATCATGCGGTTAAGGCTATGAGCAAGAGAGGATTCAATATGGTCGCGACCGCAATGGCCGTGAAACGCTCCGACCTGATCAGTCTGGACGCCATAACAGCATTCGTTCCATCAGATTTGAGTTTGTTCTCCGATTCTAATGGATTTCAGTTCGATTTCACTTCGCCACGTTGTGCCGGGACGATTAGAGACACTATCTCCTCACAAGAAGATGGTTATTCGATCGGCGAACGGCGTCATAACTGTCAACGGCATTGCGATTCACAGTTCAGAGGTTTATGCCAATCGGTGGATTGTTGTGCTCGCTGTTTCACACACCATAGATGAACTCAAACATTCTTCAGCCAAGGGTCCGATTTCGAAGGGGAAAGAGAGATAAAAAGGGAATGGGGAGACGTGAGAGCAGAAAGGGAGAGAGAGATAGAGAGGGAAGGTGGGGAGACGTGGGTTGGTGGAAAGCTCAGGAGAAATGTTTGGGCGGGACTATAATTGATATGAACCGTTAATATAAATGTGAGATTCATCTTAGCCGTTCAAACGAAATGTATCTTTGATACATTTTACACATTTTAAAAAACCTTTCTATCTTATTATATAGATATATATATATATATATATATATATATATATATCATATATTAGTTTAATTATTTCTTTAAATGTTAACGATCTTTATACGTGTCACTTATCTATCTATATATTTATTTAATATCATTAATCTATCTACCTCATTATCACCAGCCGCCACCGACCACCACCACCATCAGTAATTGATGACTTTCAGACGACTTTTCTAACCAATTTTTCAATGATTTTTCCGACGTCAGTGAATTTTTGAAGAAATAATATTAGTTTAATTATTTCTGTAATTTTCTTTTTTCTTCTCTTTTTTTTAAATAATATTTTTAGTATTTTAGGAATGTATCACATTTAGCAAAATTTTTAAAGAGTAGTATCCTTTTTCCCATTTGTTTTCTTTACACCATGCCTTTAGGTACGGGCATACACTAAATTTTCTTTACACCGTGCCTCCCAAACAATGTATGATGCTAAATTTTCTTTAGGGAATTGACCCACAATGCCTAAAATATTGTTCTGTTGCTATACATGGTGTAATTGGTATTGTTTATCCATTTGTATTTATTGTATAGGTACTTTAACTCATTGCAGAGTGAATGCTTTTCTGCCTGTTTCCAATCCGATGTAAATATGGTCATTTCAGCACCAACTGGAAGTGGAAAAACAGTATTTTTTGAGCTTTGCATTTTGAGACTGCTCTCAAGGTTCATCTCTATAGAGGGAAGATTTATTCACTTAAAGGGAATGCTTAAAACAGCAGGCTTTCTACAATTTTGTATATGAAAATTTTTTAGATGTTTATTTAAACACTGAAAAGTTCAGAAGATTATTGATTTCACACCATCAGGACACCTACAGATGTTCTTTATTTCATTAACTTTGTATTGTTGGTTGGTTTTGGGAATAAACTCCTCATGTTGTGGAAGGAATTTTATTATTATTTGATTTATATACAAATATATAATATATTTTTAGGGTCTATTAAACCTTATTGTCTGACTGATGAGGTCTATTATAATTGTTAAATCCATAATTGCTTCAACAATTGAAATCTTTTCCTGTATGCGTTCACATTTATCAGTGATTAGAAAAGGGATGTACCTTACAAAACATTTATAGTAGTATTTAGTCCTTACATAGGTGTTTCCATGATTTTATATATCTGTTGTGTTACATAAGATTTGAACAAAATATATATGGTCTCTCTGCACCATAGTAAGTTGTTGTACCTGATTTCTTCTTATTTCCATGTGGTGTAGATTGTGCTGGGAATACATTTTTTAAAATCTCATGTGACCTTGTAGGCAAGTTAAATTTTTTTTTTCCCTATATTTTTTTCATGTAGTTTTGGGTTTATAATTTGCAAAGAACTATTACAATATGAGTTGTGGCAATAGCACTAGCAAGTGTGCATTGCTTGGTGTTTAAAATTATTTTTTTTTTAAATTGCAAAGTATTGGTTGGTGTACATTTCAATTTTAATTTTTTTATAGATTATAGAGCACTGGCTGGCATGCATTGTTTGGTATTCAATTTTAATTTGATTTTTTTTTTTTTTTTGTAATTGTGAAGCACTGGTTGTGCATTGTTTGGTGTAATTTTTTTTGGATTATCGTGTTAACAAATGTACAATACCTTTGGTTTGTGTGTTTTATTTTGTATCTATAATTTTTTTTTTTTTTTTTTGCTTGGTAAGGATGCTTTTATTTTTAATTTTTGTGTTGATATAAAGTTTATACTTTAGAGTCATAAAGTTTGTTAATAAAACCAAAATGTTTATGACTGAGTTACTTGTCGTACTTCAAATACTTGATTAGGAAATGTTTATTTTCAAGTTTAAAAAAAAAAATCTTTTCAAAATTAACTAGACCTTGATTTATATTTTGACTTCAATTTTTTAGCAACAAATGGAATAAATTATATTTTAATCCAACAATTTTATATTCAATTACATTTTGATTTTATCATTATTTGCACCGTGCCTTTAGGCACGAGCATACACTAGTATATATATATATATATATATATCATATATTAGTTTAATTATTTCTTTAAATGTTAACGATCTTTATACGCGTCACTTATCTATCTATATATTTATTTAATATCATTAATCTATCTACCTCATTATCACCAGCCGCCACCAACCACCACCACCATCAGTAATCGATGACTTTCAGACGACTTTTCTAACCAATTTTTCAATGATTTTTCCGACGTCAGTGAATTTTCGATACATATCCGTACCACTAAAAAAAGATTAAATTTTTAATAATATTAGTTTAATTATTTCTGTAATTTTCTTTTTTCTTCTCTTTTTTTTTAATAATATTTTTAGTATTTTAGGAATGTATCACATTTAGCAAAATTTTTAAATAAAAATTAAACAACCTTCTAAACAGAGCTAAATTTAACTCATTTGGACGTAAAGCTCACCTCGGTTTACATAATATAATCACATTGGTTAATCTAATGTGTCACATGACATTAAAAAAAAATGATGAATATAACAAAAATAATAATTTATTTACATTAAAAAGAAATATTTTTAAAAATATCCTTGAAAGCTTCTAGACACTCTGGTTAATTTAACATGTGTCACATGACATTAAAAAAAATGATGAATATAATAAAAATAATAATTTATTTACATTGAAAAGAAATATTTTTAAAAATATCATGGAAGCTTCTAGACACACTAATTAATCCAACATGTGTCACATAACATTAAAAAAAATGATGAATATAATAAAAATAATAATTTATTTACATTGAAAATAAATATTTTAAAAAATATCTTTGGAAGCTTCTAGACACTCTATTTTAGATAGAAGAAAAGCTTTATTAAGCCCTGGTTTAGCATTTGTATTGGAGCTAAATAAGTATAAAAAGACAAAATTGACTGTAAAAGTCAATAAGACAAAATATTATTTTTTACCCATAACCATTACATTTTTTTCTCTCATAAAAATCAAAAAAGCCCAAAATAAAAATCAAACGAGACTAAAAAAGTCAGGCTAAAAAAGTCTCAACACAAAAAAATTTGACTAAAAAAGCCAATGCCAAACAAACCCTAAACACACCTATACCTTCATAGATTAAAACATGCTTTGATTTAAGAAAAATTAAATTCAGCCTATTTAACTTAAAATATTTACCTAATAATGGAAGTGCAACTTTTTTGTGTGTAAAGAAAACACAGCAAGTTACACCACCAAAAGATTCTCATGTTTTTGTTATTTTTTTCCCCCACCTCCCATTGATTAGTAATTTCTCCTCTCTAACAGGATTGATTTTAACATTGGAATATCCAATTTTGGGTTAAATTATAATAACCAAATCTTCTTCTTTTTTTCAAGATTGTAGGATATTAGTTTTTTAGTAAAATTAAATTATAACTAAAGGTGTAATAACCACATTTCGTAATTTGCTATTAATCAGTAATTAAGAATGTTAATTAAGTGTTTAAGATGAAATTGTGTGTTTATTGTGTGATTTATGTGATATTTGAAACTATATCTGTTAGTTATAGGATTATTTGTTGAGAATTCTGCTTTGTTATGGAAATTGAAGGCCTTAATGG
>NW_021026180.1:310114-329429 GCF_004153795.1 Camellia sinensis | reverse complement strand
TTTGCTCTCTTGCGTCCTTTATTCTATTTTAGTTTTAGAATAAATTTTCAGAGAGTTAGAACACAGGTTTGGTTCGCCGAACAAATTGTTTGGTGTACTACTACAATTTGTGAAGATCATTGTATCCTGGGAGATAGACGCCACTCAACCATAAGTACCGTAGCGGGGCGAATCTGCCTTAAGGATAGAGTGTCACACACTCGACTTGGTCTTAATTTTAATTCGGTTAGATAAATAAATCTGGTATGTTACTTATTTATTTTGTTTGAATTTATTTCAAGTTATTTTATTTACTCAGAAGTTTGTTCCAACAATCTTAAGACAGATTCGAATTATTCTGTTTACAAAATTTTTCGTTTGTTTCCCTTTTTCATTCTTCGTAAATAATTTCAGAAGAAAATTATTTTCTGTGAATTTACAAAATAATATTCTGGTTGGAAAAACAAATAGTGATTATATGCTATTTGACAGATAGTAATAATATACTGTCTCTTTTCTTTGACAACTAATAGTACGATACTGGTGTCATTAACAATTCAGAATGTATTTTTGTGGAATTTTGTCAGGAAATTAATTTTGGTTTTTTAGAAATTATTTTCTGAGATTTCATTAATTAAAATTCTGTTTTCAGTATTTTAATTATTGAAGTGTTACTGAAATTAATTTTCTTGTGTGGAATTAATTTGGTTAAATAAAATTTTATTTTATTTCCAAATTAATTGAAAAATAAAAGTTATAATTTTTATTTCTTTTATTTTTACAGAATTTATTTTTCTGTGTGGAATTATTTTGGTTAAATAAAATTTTATTTTATTTCCAAATTAATTGAAAAATAAAAGTTATATTTTTTATTTCTTTTATTTTACAGAATTTAATTTTCTGTGTGGAATTAATTTGTTTAAATAAAATTTCATTTTATTTTCAAATTAATTGGAAAATAAAAGTTACATTCTTGTTTCTTTTATTTTTACAGAATTTAATTCTGTGAATTTGGTTTAATTTTCTGTGTAGTGTAAATTCTAATTATAATTTTGTTTTATATATTAGAATTGATGGCTACTGAAACTAATGCCCAAACAAGTACTACTGTGGTGGCTGCAATAACGCCAACCCCCTCTCCTATTGTGACAGTGCCAATAAATCATGGAGAAAAGCCAGAGAAGTTCTTAGGAACTGACTTTAAAAGATGGCAACAGAAAATGTTGTTCTATCTTACAACTCTGAACCTGGCTCGTTTCCTCCATGAAGATGCTCCTATCCTGAAAGAGGATGAAACCGACCGGCAAGTGGTTGCTGCGGTTGATGCTTGGAAACATGCCGATTTCCTTTGCCGGAACTACGTCTTGAACGGACTTGACAACACATTATACAACGTCTACAGTCCAATCAAGACAGCAAATGAACTTTGGGAATCGTTGGAGAAAAAGTACAAAACGGAAGATGTCGGCTCAAAGAAATTTGTGGTTGGCAGATTCTTGGATTTTGTAATGGTTGATTCAAAAACTGTGATCAGCCAAGCTCAAGATTTCCAACTCATTCTGCATGACATTCATGCAGAAGACATGTCTCTCAGTGAATCCTTCCAAGTTGCAGCCTTAATTGAAAAATTACCAAAAGGCTGGAAGGAATTCAAGAACTACCTCAAACACAAGTGCAAAGAAATTTCTATGGGCGAATTAATTGTGCGCTTGAGGATTGAGGAGGACAACCGCAATTCTGAAAAGCAGGCTGGTAAGCATCCTATTGAGTCTAAGGCAAATGTGGTGGAACATGCTTCAAAAACCAAGAAACGAAAGTCTTTTGGAGAAAGTTCTTCACAAGGCTCTAAAGGAGGGGAAAATAAAAAGCACAAGTTTAATGGCAAATGTTACATCTGTGACAAAGAGGGACATCGGGCCAAAGATTGCCGTAGCAAAGGCAAAAACAAAAGAAGAATAAGCAAGAGGCCTGCTCAAGCCCACATGACTGAAGTGGACAATATTTCTAATGGTATAGATGATATCAATCTTTCTGCAGTTGTTTCCGAGACAAATCTTGTCGGAAATCCTAAAGAATGGTGGGTGGACACTGGTGCTACTCGCCATATTTATGCCGACAAAAAGATGTTCACATCTTATTCTATAGTGGACAATGGTGAACAACTCTTTATGGGCAACTCTTCAACTTCCAAAGTTGAAGGACAATGAAAGATTGTACTCAAGATGACATCTGGAAAGGAACTCACTCTCAACAATGTGCTGCATGTACCGGACATTCGCAAGAATTTAGTTTCCAGATCTTTGTTGAGTAAGAATGGGTTTAGGCTAGTTTTTAAAAGCAACAAGTTTGTACTTACCAAAAACGGGATGTATGTAGGAAAATGTTACATGTCTGATGGCCTTTTCAAAATAAATGTAATGACCGTTGTACCCTCAGTTATTAATAATACTACATCTTCTTCTTACTTGCTTGAGTCTTCAAATTTATGGCATGGTAGACTAGGACATGTTAATTATGGATTTTTGCGTAGATTAATTAATATGGAATGTTTACCTAAATTTAACATTGATTCAAATCATAAATGTGAAGTTTGCGTTGAGGCAAAATCATCTAAAACTCCTTTTCATTCAATTGAAAGAAGTACGGAAGCACTTGAATTAGTTCATAGTGACATTTGTGATTTTAAATCAATTCAAACTAGAGGTGGGAAAAAGTATTTTATCAATTTTATAGATGACTATACTAGATATAGTTATGTTTATTTAATTTGAACTAAGGATGAAGCTTTGGAAACTTTCATTCAATATAAGAATGAAGTTGAAAATCAACTTGGTAAGAAAATCAAGAAACTTAGAAGTGATAGAGGTGGTGAATATGAATCACCTTTTGGTGAGCTTTGTAAAGAACATGGAATAATTCATCAAACCACCGCTCCTTACTCACCTCAGCAAAATGGAATTGCTGAAAGGAAAAATAGGACTTTAAAAGAAATGATGAATGCCATGTTAATCAGTTCTGGATTACTTCAGAACTTATGGGGGGAAGTAATACTTTCTGCTAATTATATTTTAAATAAAGTACCCCGAAAGAAAGTGAATCAAACACCTTATGAATTATGGCATGGAAGAGTACCATCCTACAAATACTTAAGAGTGTGGGGTGTTTGGCTAAAGTGGTTATTCCTAGTCCTAAAAAGACTAAGATAGGTCCTAAGACTATTGATTGCATTTTCATTGGTTATGCTAAGAATAGTAGTGCATATCGGTTTTTGATTCATAAATCAGAACATACCGAAATGCATGTAAATACTATTATTGAGTCTTGGAATGCATCATTCTTTGAACATGTATTTCCAAAGAAGACTGGACAAGAGACTAGTACTAATAAAAGATCTTTTGATCCTATTACTAGTCAGGATCAAGAACATGATCAAGAACAAGAGTTAGATCAAAATGAGGGAGAGGAACTTAGGCGTAGTAAACGTACTAGAACCTCAAAATCTTTTGGTCCAGATTTTCTAACATATTTGTCAGAAAATGAGCCTTTAACTTTTAAGGAGGCTATGTCCAGTCCTGAAGCTCCTTTATGGAAAGAAGCTGTCAACAGTGAAGTTGAATCCATCTTGCAAAATCACACTTGGGAATTAGTGGACTTGCCACCAGGTTGTAAACTTATTGGGTACAAGTGGATTTTCAAAAGGAAATTGAAAGCGAATGGATCAATAGACAAATACAAGGCAAGACTTGTAGTCAAAGGTTTTAGACAGAAAGAAGGTCTAGATTACTTTAACACATACTCACCGGTTACTAGAATAACATCCATTAGAATGCTAATTGCCATTGCATCTCTATACAATCTAGAAATTCATCAAATGGATGTTAAAACCGCTTTCTTAAATGGTGAGTTAAATGAAGAAATTTACATGGAACAACCAGAAGGGTTTTCTGTTCCAGGGAAAGAAAAGAAAGTGTGTAAATTGGTTAAATCATTATATGGTTTAAAACAAGCGCCAAAGCAATGGCATGAGAAATTTGACAAGGCAATGATGTCAAATGGATTTAAAATTAATGAGTGTGACAAATGTGTTTCTATTAAAAACACAGATAAAGGTTATGTCATTGTATGTCTTTATGTAGATGATATGCTCATCATTAGTAGTAACAATGACATGATTAAAACTACCAAGAAAATATTGAATAAACATTTTGACATGAAGGACATGGGCATTGCTGATATAATACTTGGTATGAAAATTACCAAAACATCTTGTAATACACACATTTTGACATGAAGGACATGGGCATTGCTGAAGGATATGCTTTGTCACAATCTCATTACATTGAGAAAATACTTGACAAATTCAGCAAAGATGATGATCATCTTGTAAGAACACCTGTAGATATTAATTTGTATCTTTCTAAGAATGTACAGGAAAGTATCTCTCAATTAGAGTATGCCCAAATTATTGGAAGCTTAATGTACTTGATGAACTGCACTTGTCACACCCCACTTTTTATTACTCGAAGTATTACCAGTTTCATTTACTTAATTCCATTTCAGAGATAACATGCGGAAATAAACTCTTATATTTAACTTGTAGAAGTGAATAACATTGCTCTCATTCGTATGCAAGTAAATACAACATGAGAGCACTAAATAAATTGCCCTTGGGCTTACATCATTAAAAAGTCAAGAAGAAGGGTATAACCCTTTTACATAAATGGCATTCTGCCAACACAAAAGAGGCCCCGTGGCCAACAAATAAGAAGATCCAAAACCTTGTAGCACATCCTGGCTATCACCTGAAAAAGATTCAACAACGTGGGATGAACATATAGTCCAGTAGAGATCTCAACATGATCCTCAACAATAACAACTTACAGATAGCTATGATCATGAATGTTCAATCTCATACTAGAATAGTAATGTGGCAGTTTATACAAAATATACATAAGTATGAACTTTTCTCCAAAACAGCCATTTCATTCAACGCTATAAGCGGTTCACCTTCTTTCCATTTAATTACCTATTTTTCCAAACTTTCATGACTATAACAGCTTTTTTTTTTTTAAAAAAAAAACAATTTCACCAAGCCCATTACTCTTCCCCCATTTTCCGTACTTATAACAAAATGACCTTTTTTGAAAACATGTTCACAAATACCCCACTTTCCTTCACACTTTCCAAAATCTCAAATTGGAATTTTGGTTTGTTTCTAATACATTCATATCAATACATGCATGCCTTAAATAAAAGGGAAATAACAAATTATCAACATGTATATAATCCACAAATGATGCAGCTCGGCCTTTCAAAACTGTAACCATCACAACCCATAACATACTTAGATACACTGACGATAACAATTAAAACTCTGCTCTACCGGTTATATGCACAGTAAGCTAAGGATATGCCAAGCGATAAGCGAGATAATAACTCATTTTAAACATTTCATACCTCATAATAGATACACATTTTAGTACTGTATCAATCTTAGACAAAAACACTTCCATACTTTACAAATGATACACATTTTAGTGTTGTATCAATATCAAACAAAAACACTTTTATACTTCACAAATGATACACATTGTAGTGCTGTATCAATGTCAAACAGTTTCCGGTTTAGAGGTATATCCCCTATCTTCCCCTAAATCGTGGAGTACATCCCCTATCTCCTCCCACACAACACAATGTATATAAACAATTATCATATATAAATTCCTCAATACAACAAAGCATCACTAACAAGTGTAATACATATACATAAACTATTCAATAATGTTTAACCAACACAAGTGTAACGCATACATCACAATTCAATACACCAATGTCATCCTCCACCGATGACCAAGGACAAAACCTCTAGATGCATGTATTCAGTACACCTAATAAAAGAGACTCAACTCTCAAGCAAACCTTAAACCCAACAACGACACTAGTACGATAGGTAAGGATAAAACCCCCCAAATATGTGTATTCGACACTCATGATACAATAGTTTAATTCTCAAATTTATTCTCCGAGACTCACATAGAGTTAACATTTCATTTACCATTTTCAAGATCAACTACATAATTTTCTTAAGTCAACATGTTCCATCACTTATTCCAAAAACACTTTTCCCTTTTCACAAAACCAATTACATTCTCTTCATTTTACAAAATCAATTCCATGGATAATAAGCCATAACCCAACTTGATTCAATACGTTCATTTCAAAATAACCCCAATACCATAATTAATCCCTTAACTGTTAACACCTCCTACACAACTCATATTAACAATAGAAATTTACCAACATTGTTCAAACGTAAATCCTTTTTATTTTACCAATTCAGAATATAATTTAGTGCTTTCACTTCTTTCAACAATAACATGCTAATTTTACTCTCTAATTAGTCCAAACCACAATCAATGATAACAAAACCATTCTCAAACAACCAACCCTAGGTTCCCCCTCATGATTTTCAAACAAATCCAACACGGATATGATTTTCATGCAATACAAAATTACCACATGTCTATCTATAGACGGAGTATTGAAAAAGAACAAAGAAATCCCTACCTCAAATGGACAGACCAAAAGGAGAAGATGAAGGCCAAAAACCAAAGTGCTCCAAAGTGCCAAACTTTCAGATTAAAATGAAGCCCTCAACCCACTCTACCTTTCTTACAAAGGACTTAGTCTAGATTTACACTAGAGGGAGATGAAAACCTAGAGAGAAGGTGTGTAGGGAGAGAGAAGATGGTTCTAGGGTTTTGAAATCAAAAGGGAGATGAACAAGTGATATTGAAAGGTTGTTATTAAAGCCCATTAATTGGAAAATGAAAGGACAAGTTAGAATTAAATGAACACTAACTAGCATTAAATGAACACTAATAGAATTAAATGAACACTAACTAGCATTAAATGAACACTAATAGAATTAAATGAACACTAACTAGCATTAAATGAACACTAATAGAATTAAATGAACACTAACTAGCATTAAATGAACACTAATAGAATTAAATGAACACTAACTAGCATTAAATGAACACTAATAGAATTAAATGAACACTAACTAGCATTAAATGAACACTAATAGAATTAAATGAACACTAACTAGCATTAAATGAACACTAATAGAATTAAATGAACACTAACTAGCATTAAATGAACACTAATAGAATTAAATGAACACTAACTAGCATTAAATGAACACTAATAGAATTAAATGAACACTAACTAGCATTAAATGAACACTAATAGAATTAAATGAACACTAACTAGCATTAAATGAACACTAATAGAATTAAATGAACACTAACTAGCATTAAATGAACACTAATAGAATTAAATGAACACTAACTAGCATTAAATGAACACTAATAGAATTAAATGAACACTAACTAGCATTAAATGAACACTAATAGAATTAAATGAACACTAACTAGCATTAAATGAACACTAATATACCTGTACCTGAAAATGATGTTCCCATATAGGGTGAGCCACAGCCCAGTAGAAATATACTAAACCGACTATGAACAATGCCTAAAAGATTAGCAACTGATAGATGGTCAATACTTACACTTCCATTTACATCTTATTAAAATTCCATGACAGCCAAGTCTATGTTACAATTCACTTTTCATTTTTTTTCAACTTTGAGTTTGAAAACAAGGTTCAATACTTTGGCCAAAACATTTGATGAGATTATAGTTCATCACTAGAACACTTTCGAAATCCAAGGTGGATACACATTTTGGTGTTGTATCAATAACACATAAACTACTTCCATACTTCACAAACAATGATGATATACATTTTAGTGCTATATCAAATCAAACAAACTTTTCAATAGATAAGCATATGAGCTATATCACTACTACAACAGATAAGCATATGAGCTATATCAATACTTCAACAGATAAGCATATGAGCTATATCAATACTACAACAGATAAGCATATGAGCTATATCAATACTACAACAGATAAGCATATGAGCTGTATCAACATTCCAATACATAAGCATATGAGTTGTATCAACATTCCAATAGATAAGCATATGAGTGTAGACACCCCATTTTTGACCGACCTTGAGACTCAGACGTTACCAGTTGAGCGCTTGGTGATACTGCATATTGTGCTCGTCCAGAAGTTTCAGAGTCTCGGCTGCGAGCCTTGCCTCCGGACTTCTGAACTCTTTTGTGCTTTGCCTCGGTTTGCGAACCAGGCTCGGTTTTCTCTGTTTCTTTTCCTGAGGGGAGGGAGAGGTCCCGTAGACCATCTCTCAGTGGCTGTAGGCTACGTTTTGTGGTCGTAGGCCATTTTTCCCGTTTGGAGTCCGGTTTCCGGTTTTTCGGAGCCGTTGGCCGTGTGCCTCGGTTCGGGACCGCTTAACCACCTCCATTTGCTCTGGTTTTTGGCATGCATCTTATTTACTCCCTTTTGAGGGACACTGAGGTCTGAGAGACCCACTTCGGGGTTGAATGCCACTTTCGGTGCTTAACAGGCAGTTTCGGGGCCCCGAACTGCGCGTTCTGGCCCCCGAACATTCGTTTTGGATCGATTTTCGTTCATTTTTGGCAGGTACCTCTGTTTCATCACCAGGAAGGCCGTAGAAGGGTGGGAGGCCAGTAATTGTTTCAACAACCAGTTATACTCCTCTGGCGCCCTCCGATGCCCGTTTTTCTCACTTCCAAGCCAATGTTGACCACCCTTGGACCATTTTCTTGAACATCTAACCACATATTTGTGTTGTACACACATGGGAGGACACCAAAAGTTGGTGGCCAGCCAGTAATTCCACCTGACCCTTTTGAACCCTTCCTAAAAATGGCCTATTCTCTCTTCTGTTTTACAGTTGACAATTTTGAACCACAGGGTTGTGTTGAGGGCACCTGGGAGGACACCAATTTGTGGTGGCTGGCCATTAATCTCACTTGACCTTTTTGACCCTTGGCCGGCCGGCCACCTGCAGCTCCAAAAGTTGGCCGGCCATGATTCTCAGGGTGTGTACATTCCAGCTGTATACTTTTTTCCCCCCAAAAACCTGTATCCGGAGGACAACCTTTTGGGGGGGAAACTTGATCCATTTTCCCCCCACTTTTTCCCTCCTTTTCTTCCCTTCTTTGGTCTATATAACTGGCCTCCAGCATTGGTCTTGAGGGTTGGAAAAAATTGCTTAGAGGCTCTTGCATGCATGTCTCCCTCCATCTCTCTCATTTCCTTCAAAAAACAACCAAGTCCTATCATTTTTACACACCATCACCTAGCACCACACCACCACTTCCATTTCTAGCAGCTTGGAGGTCTTCTTAGAGGCTAAGAGGCAGCAAATTTGGTCCAAGAAGTTGCTAAAGATTGGTCTACAAGGGTGAGTTACCGTTTCCCTCTTTCTAGCTCATTTTTTGCAACATTTCTTAGCCTCTCTTTCTTGTATATCTGAGCTCCGGCCATAACTGAAAGTAGTGTTTTTTGAGCTCTATTTCATGTTTCATTAAGGGACTTTTGTCATTTGAGGTACCCATCTTGCACTTGCTTCATTATCCCTCTTGTATGCCATAATCTTGCATAGTGTTTTTGGCCTATGTGTGGTCTGTTTTGGAGCATGATGTAAACTGTAGATAGGCTTATTTTGCGCCCTTATTCAACATTGAAGAAGGGCTCATCACTGTTTGGGACCTCCATGTGCCACTTGTCATTATACCTCTCTTTGGTCCCCATTTTTGCATGATTTATTAGCCTCTTAAGATTCTGTTTTTGAGCTCTTTTCAGAACTGAAAACAGTCTTATTTTGACCCATTATTCATGTTTCATTAAGGGTATTTCATGGTTTGAGGCATATTTTATATACTTTGTGTTATATCTCCCTTTGAGGCTTCATTTTGCATAGCATTTTGAACATATTTGCATACTGTTTTGGGTCCGGCCCTCAACTAAAAAATGCATTATTTTTTGTCCCTATTCAACATTGTTGAAGGGCCCCTTTGTGTTTAAGGCCAGAAACCACCAGTTGCTTCTTTGGCCATCTTTTGGCCCATTTCTTGCATGAGAGTTTGCTTCTTTGTCCATCTTTTGGCCCTTTTCTTGCATGAGAGCTTAGCCATACCTGTGTTGGTTTTTGTGGTTTGCCATAAACTGTAAAACATCATATTTCGGGCCCCTCTTCAACATTATTGAAGGGCCCTAATCTGTTTGGGGTCAGCAGCTGTGAGTTGCTTCTTTATCTCACATTTAGGGCTATTTTTGCAGGCTATTTTTGCATGCTAATTTTGCCCTATTTGTGTTTTCTCTTTGGCCTCGCTTAGAACTGTAAACATGCTTTTTTTGGGGCTGCCTTGAATCTGTCTTCACATGTCATGATCAAATAATGCATGCTTGATGTAGCTACAAGTCATTTCATGTGCTTAATCTCACATTTCGGGGCCATTTCATACATCGAGTGCCATGTGTTTATGATTCGGGGTTGTTTTGGGTCATGTTTCGCTGCTGAAACTTGCATGTTTGCATATCACATTTCATGCCTTGCCATGTCTCGTTAGAGTGGCATTTCGTGCCTTAGGTTCAGTCCTCGGTTTGCGTGCATGTGTGCACGCATTCCGAGTTGTCTCATTTTCATCTCATGGCCTCCTATGTGAGTGTGGCTGAGGTCCACTCATATTGGTGTAAGCCCATTGTGCATTGTGTATGCCATTTCATTTCATAGCATTGCGTATGCTAGGTTGTATGTTAGAGCATTGTGCATGCCATGTCACCTCGTGCATCGTGCATGCCATTTCATAGCATTGTGTATGCTAGGTTGTATCTTAGTTGCATTTCATGCATATCATGCATATTGCATCGTGTTTGGGGTAGCAATTAGCCCGGGCACGGGAAACGAGGTATGTTTCGTACTCCGAGTGACGGAACGTGTCTCAATTCCCAGTCACCGACACTCCGGATTATCCATGATGGAGTTAGGTTTTAGTTGAGTTTTCATGTGCATTCATTCCATATTGAATTGCACAAATCGACTCCTCGGCCATCATGCATCGAGATGCGTGATTGGTGGAACGAGGATTGAGGCATGCATACATTTGTGAAAATATATTGCTATGCCCCTTTCCTGCTCTCTGTTGCAGCAAATCAAGAATCAGCAACCTTCCGAAGCTTGGCGCGCTTTCCAAGAAATCATTGTAAAACAGAGGCTAATCAGGGCATCCCAGTGGATTTCTGCGCAAGGTAGCCCAAACATACATCATTCATCAGAATCAAGGCAGTCCCTGGCTTGCATGCCAGTTTGTAGCTTTCCTAGTTAATTTGTAAATTAATTAGGGATTTGCATATTATTTGGACTATATTATTTGGACTGTATTATTTGGGACTGTATATTTATTCGGACCCTCTGTGCGAGGGCATAACTGTAATAAGTGTGCGTGTGTGTGTTGTATGTCTTCCAACCCCACGTCTTTCTCCCTTTTATTTACCCGCTTATGATGGTTAGATTAGGGCATGTTTCAATTAGCATACAGTATGATAGCATGTTTGCATTCATTCATCTGTTTTGCATGCACCGGGCTCGGCACATTCATACTAACTCATTATTCAATTCAATTTGAATACATGTTTAGCTGTAGCATGTTCATAGCCATGTTTAGAATACCGAGCCTGCTATAGTTGCATGTCTTTGCATGATGTTGATTAGGCACATCCCTGTTATCTGAGGATCATACATGGATTTCAATTTAGTTCTTATCGTTTTAGGCTTGAGTACTCGGCTCGCAGTTTTGATGCTTTAGCATCCTAGTGCATGCGTGAAAAATTATATGTGAGTGGCTGCCATGAAATAGCAGCTTCACCATGAGGCTACAATAGCTTATTGTATATAACTGCCATGGAATGCCTGTGGGTGAAGGTTGGGTTATTGGATTTGGAATCAATCATAACTGTTGGTTTAAGCCCACTAGATAGTGGCAAAAAACCAATCTTTCTAGTCCACACCCGGAGGGTGCGACAAAATCTGCATTTTTAAGCCTACTTCGCGAGTAGTCAAACCATCTTTCACAAAACAAACATAAATGTTTTGTTCCAATTCAGGCGACCCGTCATATACTTGTATGTGTGCACGATCACATAGTAAATCTAGGCTAATAACCAGAATAAAGACACACAAATGTTTCAAAAATAGATATCATGGTTAGTAGAGGCCGTCTATGATCGGGCAGCGGGGTGCTCACGAAGTGACCTTCCCCAATCGTACCAAGTTCCCGAGCCGAGGCAACTTTGGTGATGACGCGGACACGTGGCCTTTGGCAACGAGTCAGGGTTTCCTAAATTTCCAAAAAATAAAATATTTAGGTGGCGACTCTGTATCTGGCAAAGCAGTCCATGTTTGGCACTTCTTTCAAAAATCTGTTTTCTCAAAACGATTTGCCGGATTTGGACTCTTTGGTTCAGATTTAGAACCGTGACTACAAATCGAGTCCGAGCTGTAGCGAGGTCCCCCGCGGGCTTGTTACAGTTTCTGGCGACTCTGCTGGGGATTTAGAGAACTTGACTCGAACTCTTGATATCTGTTTTTGACTACGCTTGTGTGTTTCTTTGCATTGCATTTGCGTTGGTGCGCCTAGGACACCGTGTTTGCCATCTGCTATTTCTGAACGGTTTGCCGGAGGCTTGTCTTGTCAAGGCATGACCATAAGGCTGACCGGTTGTGGGCTCTGCCAGTATGGGAACACAAACCCCGGTTTTACCGGGGCACCCTTTTTGACCATTCGACCTAGTGCATATTCGGATCCATAGTGACCATTCCAAACTAGGACAGGTTGCTTACCCGTTTATAGGTTGTTTGAAACCGCTGTGTGCGTAGTGAAACCCTAGATCCTAACAAAATAGGACAGGGAAACTCTACCCCAACATAGGGGTGTTTTGGCTCTCACTTATCTGGTATGTGCTTTAGAGTGCGTCTCTACAGGAATGCATGTATCAGTTTGCAAGTCTGGGCATCAAGCCTGTGGGCATTACTATCAGTATTTGGGAGTCAGCTTTACCTGTGGGTATCAGACTCAGATTTTGGGCAAAATTTTGGGGCAGAATTCAGTAGAGAGTACACTCACTCAGCTTTGCTCATGTGGGTTATCATGAAATCAGGCTAAGGTGCTGTCTGTTTCCTCTTTTGCTAGGTAGTCTTGGAACCATAGCTTCAGAAGGCTCCGATATCCCCCGAGGTTCATCGAACTTGTGCTGATAGACTTTGTCAGGTCAGAGATTCAGTTCAAGGGCAATCAGTGTTCCTTTGCCAGAGGCAGGGTAAAAGGGCTAGTCGGGCACAAATCACCAGTTCAGCAGTTACCAGATCAGTGGCCCTTATCCACCCCACTAGTGAACAGTCAGGCTGAGGTCTCAGTTTCTACTGCAGGGATAGATACCGATCAGTCAGATGGATCAGCAGAACACGTCAGGGATGGAGGCAACGATGCGCCAGATGCAAGAAAGTATGAAACTCATGCAGCAAGATGCTGTCCGTCAAGCGGAATTCTCCAAGCAGCAAGCTGCAATCATGGCTCAGCAGGCCGAGCTCATCACCAAGCTACAACAGCAAAGCGGCATGTCCGCTTCACAAGAAGTTCCTCCCCCAGCAGGAGCTCCAGCACCTGGGGAGACGCCAAATGTCCAGGAAGGTATGGACATTCCGGTAGGGCCGGCTCCGCCCCCAATTTTACCCCAACTATCCAAAACACCTACCAATCTACCGGACTCTCCCTTCGAGTTCGAGTTCAACCCCACAACGTTGAAGTTGAGCAAGCTTGAAAAGTTGTTCAAGAAATCCCAGGGGGTAAAGTCCATCCCGGACATTGAGGATGGGTACACCGACGCAGCTGTAACTCTACCGGACAGGTTCAAGATGCCTCACATCGACCGTTTTGACGGGTTAGGGGATCCCATAGTCCACCTGAGTTTGTTTTCAGATGTTCTGCGCCCGATGGGCTTGACAAGATTACAGAAGCTCTCACTTTTTGGCAGGACCCTGTCAGGTATTGCGGTCATCTGGTATGCCAAATTGGAGGATTCAGTGAAACGAAGCTGGGAGGAGATGGCCGAGGCCTTCGTCGCACAATATTCATACAATACCCAAATCGAGATTACGACCCGTGATCTTGAGACAACAAGGCAAGAGCCTAAGGAGAGTTTTTCTGATTTCGTAGCCCGCTGGAGGGCCAAGGCTTCAATGATGACCCTTAGGCCCACTGACAAAGATCAAATTCGGATGATTGTGCGCAATCTCCAGCCCAAGCTAATGCAGAAAATGATCGTGCTCCCCTTCCCTACCTTTTCGGACTTGCATGAGATGGGAGTACAGATCGAGGATGCTATGAAGCAAGGCCTCATTGACCAGGAGAAGGAGCAGCCCAAGAGGACATTTACCCGCAGTTCGAATGTGACCACCAGCGGTGACGCAGCTGCAAGATCTTCCGAAGTGGGCATGGTCGCCACCACCACACCAAGAGCAGCCACCCCCTTTGTTGAAGCATCCACTTCAAACCCCTGAACTTCAGACTATCTACCCCGAGGCAAGAGGGTTTTCACCCCACTCTATATGTCTTTGTCTAAAGCCCTGGGGGTCCTACTCAGGAAAGGACATCTGAAACCGTTAGAGCAACGGCCTCTACCTGATCCTCGGCCTCCAAAACATGACCCGACTAAGTACTGTGCTTTCCATCAACAAACCGGTCATGACACCGACAGTTATGTCTGTCTCCGCCACGAGATACAAAATTTGATTGACAACGGGGTCATCCCCGCACCAGGTCCTGCAAAGTCTATCGGCACTTGATCAGTGAACTTATGGGGGATAATGTGATGTGATCGAGGGATGAACCATCTACGGGCGGTGCTCAGTTTACTCCTGATGCGGCGTATGGCACGCACTGTTTCGAGCATTTGTGAATGCTAGTTTTTGTACTTTCTGACTGGGGTATTGGGTCAGTCTTGTTGTTTTGTTTTGAGTCTGTCTTTTTGTTTTGAGTCAGTCTCTTTTTGTTTTGGGTCTGTCTTGTTGTATCGAGTCAGTCCTGTTGTATAGGAGTCTGGTGATTCCGGGGGGTGTTACCTCGGGCGTCACCACTTTGTTTTGTGTTTATCTTTTCGTTTTGTTTTGAGTCTGTTTCTGCCAGGGAACCAGTTGTGCCGACAGATTTGAATAAAACAGCAGTGATCTTCATGCTCTCGCATTTGCTTCGGCCATGCGCCAATTGTGCCAGAAAGTTTGAATGAAACAGCAGTACTTTTCGCCTACTCTTCTGCACCCCAAAATCATTGCATTGACCTAAGTTTTTCAAAACTTTTTGAACACTGCGGTGAAAACGAAGAGGGAGGAATTCCTCGGGATTTGCAAAACTTTGATCAAACTGAGAGAAAGAGAGGCATGCTAAGCCCTTAATGAATGAAATCATGCTTGTTAGTGTGAGTACTGGGAAGGATCCTGGCTTGATGCAGATAGGTTCTACACTGTCTTCAGCGCGAGTGACTGGTCGCTTTCTTAAAAGATTTCAAAAAATGTTTTGCGCAGTCCTGCGAAGACCTGTGTAGAATCGCTCTTGAGATTGTGCAGCTTAGGATCGCTCTCAGCCTCGAGACTCGACCCCTCATTTTCAAACCTTGGACTTAAATTCAGAATGTTCAATGGCCAATCACAATATGGGGCCTGTGTGGCTAGATTCAAAGCAGCCCTCGAACAAGGGGCAAGAAAGTTAGATCAAGAAGATCAGATGCGATCAAAGGAAGCTTGTGAAGCTCAATCAAAAGCACCCCTCGAACTAGGGGCAAAAGAATTTCAAATGTGCTCGAAGAACCGAAGATGGGTTCTTCAGCGAATCAATACAGCAGCCGTTCTCCTGGATTCAGACGACTTCAGGATCTCAAAACCATTGGACATGGACAAAGCTACACTTTTACCCTTGAGAGGCTCGCTGGGCCGAAAACCCAAAAGGGCGACCCAGGCAAAAGTTAGAGCAAGAAAAGAAGAAAAAGAACAAAAAAGAGAAAAGAACAAAAGAACAAGAAAAGAAAGATGCAAATAAAAGAACAAAAAAAAAGAGAAAATCGAAAAAGAATGAAAAGATACAAAAAAAGAAGAACAAAGCTCGCAAGGTCGAAAACCCGCAACGGGCGCTTTGGCAAAAGTTAGAGCCTAAAAATGAGAGGTTAATACCCGAGGGTACCTTAACCCCGAACTACGTAACGCTTGATTCCCATCTTTGGGATACGTAGGCAACTTCATTCTGAAGTCCAGCCGTAAAACAAACCGATTGTGTCCATGTAATGGTTTTGATCATCTTTGCCTTCTCTGTATCTGAGAGTCAGGTTGTGTTCATCACTCTGAGGACTGCCTACAATGCGCTGTGGTGCCATCCAAACAAGGGGCAACTTTCCGTTGCCATTCAATGCACCGCGGTGTCATTCAAACAAGGGGCAACTTTCCGTTGCCATTCAATGCGCTGTGGTGCCATTCAAACAAGGGGCAACTTTCCGTTGCCATTCAATGCACTGCAGTGCCGTTCAAACAAGGGGCAACTTTCCGTTGCCATGCAGCTCTCTTCGAACAAGGGGGCAATTTTCATCCAGATCCGAGGTTATACGTCTCAAGAGTAAGTTCCGCGCTTGTTAAACATCGGCCATTTGCAAAAATAGTTTTTGAGAATTTTTACTGAGGTTGACTAATTTTCTTGAAAATTGTTCCATCTTTTCCAAGAACTGGACCATTTCTTGGACCCAAAAAAGGAAAATTTCCAGTGCTCATAGCCTGACTTGCATGATTTCAAATCAAAAATCGAATAAGTGTATCAATCTAACTCTCATTTTGGTCAAAACTGTTTTAGTGGAAAGCAAAAACAAAAAATGGTCGAAATAATGAACTAGGGGCACAGTTGAGTCAGGTGTTCTGTTTTTTTCCCATTGTCAACATACTCGCCAGAAAAGGGCACAACAAAGGGCTGAAAGCTCTCTCACCCTCCAAGCAACGAGGTATCAAGCCACGTGCGAAGCACGAACTAGAATGGGGCAAGATATTCCACTTCCTCATCTGGACATATTTGATCACGTCCAAACTCCCCGGCAGAGCATCGTCAACCGAGGTCAGCTGCAGATTTGCTACACACCCAGTTGTAGCACAACCCCTTTTTGGGAGAAGTTCACTACTGCGGGCAGGAGAAAAAGAATCTAGCAGCATGCTAGGGGGCAAGAGCCAGCAACTTCCTGTTTATCCATCAACCACCCAGGGGAGGGATGAAAAAAATGAGAGATTGAAGAATAGAGAGATGTGCGCTGAGAGAAAAAGTGAGCAAAGGGCTTTTTTCAGAAAAACAGAGCCTGAGGGCCAAGTGATGTGAGAATCACAAATAAGAAAAGGGTGGGAAATAATCCCCGGTGAAACAGGCTCCCTGTGCACGTCTGAGTGTCGTGTCTTTTTGTTTTATCTCGATTCTTGTTTTGAGTCGTTTCGAGTGTTAATCGACGTGTCTAGGTTGTGTGCCTTTTATTTCCTTGTTGAGTTGTTTTGCTGTGTTCAGTCGTGGGCTCAATACCTGGTCGAAAACTCATCTCTCAATTTCAAAAATAAAATCGTTTTGTGCTCCGAGTGCCATGCCGTTCTCCATATTTGTGCAAAACAGAATTGGTTCTTTCATAAAATCTTAGGATTCGACCCAGGTCACGTCAGAACAGTAGAACTAGGACCTATCTGAAGCTATATATGGTTCCGGACTGCAAAGCAAAAGAAAAGAGGGAAAATCGAAGCACCTAAGTGTATTTCACCTTCAGCGGATTCCGTGATTGTACTCCGGACGTACCTCCTCAGGCTTTGTCACTACTCCGAAGTATGAGTGTATCTCGACCCCAAGCTTAAGCCTGCTTCAAGTCAGAATGGCAATTAAAGCAGCAACAGATGTTATCTCTCTCTAATATGAACAGGGTGTGCCCGTTTTTGAGCTGAATGTGTTGCAAACCCCTCCGAAAAGGTAAATCGGAGGTCGCGTTTTTATCCGAACGTACCTCATTAGCTGATGGTAGTACAAGAACTGGTGCTGTAACTAATCTCGTCTTCAACTCCTGAAAGGATGATTCTCTATCATTAGTCCATTCATAAGCTGTTCCCTTCTTAGTTAGTTGTGTCAATGGTACTGAAATCCTCGAGAAATCCTTCACAAACTTTCTGTAATAACCCGCCAAACCCAGAAAACTACGAACCTCGGACACGTTGGTCGGCGTTGGCCAATTCACAATGGCTTCAATCTTGCTGGGGTCAACTGATATACCATCTTCATTAATCACATGTCCCAAAAATGAAATGCTGGAAAGCCAAAATTCGCATTTACTCAACTTGGCGTACAACTTCTTATCTCTCAAGATTTGCAGGGCAAGTCTCAGATGATTCTCGTGCTCGCTCGTACTCTCGGAGTAGATCAATATGTCGTCGATAAAAATAATCACGAACTCATCTAGATACGGCTTAAAGACTCTGTTCATCAAGTCCATGAACGCTGCTGGCGCATTGGTCACTCCGAATGGCATTACCAAAAATTCGTAGTGGCCATACCTTGTCCGAAAGGTAGTTTTCTCAATATCCTCGGCTTTAACCTTCAACTGGTGGTAGCCCGATCTAAGGTCAATCTTTGAAAAGACTCGTGCTCCTCGTAGTTGATCAAGTAAATCGTCGATCCTAGGCAAAGGGTACTTGTTCTTAATAGTCACCTTATTAAGTTCTCTGTAGTCAATGCAAAGACGAAGTGTGCCATCCTTTTTCTTAACAAATAGAACGGGTGCTCCCCACGGTGAAGTGCTCGGCCTAATAAATCCTTTATCCAACAGTTCTTGTAATTGCAATTTCAGTTCCCTCAGTTCGGCTGGGGCCATTCTGTAGGGTGTTTTGGAGATAGGTTGTGTTCCCGACATGATGTCCACAGCAAACTCTATTTCCCTATCGACTAGGCGGCCAGGCAACTCATTCGGAAAGACGTCGGGGAACTCCTTAATAACGGGTATGTCGGCTAACTTAACACTTCCATTCAAATCACTTAGTATACTGCACAAATAACCCTGACACCCTTTTTGGATCAACTTATAGGCTTTCATGGATGAGATTAAGTAAGGTGGGGATACTACTCCTTTACCCTGAAAGATGACCTCGGCCTTGCTTGGGGTCCTCAATGTGACGCTCTTAGTAACACAATTAATGGATGCATGCATAAGTTCAATGAAATGGCATACATCTTTACAAAGTCTTACAACTTAGATACAATAAGGAAATGAGATACAAAATACATCTTGACCAAAAGGCTTCTCAAGCCGACATATACAAAATACAGTGA
>NW_021026180.1:277021-308103 GCF_004153795.1 Camellia sinensis | reverse complement strand
GGCAAAACAAGATTTATCAAAACGAGTGTAACATAGCTTTATTAAAAATGCCACTCACATCGTTTCTTCACACGTCGGGGTTGAGACAAGCCCAAGTCCTACAACACATGGCAAAGCCTATTGAATGCGCTTTCAAACGAGTCTCTCATGTACACAAATGTTTTCGGAAAACATGCTGGGCACCAACCAGGTCTAGGCCGAGGTTCCACACCTCCTCGCCGAGGTGTGTTCCCGAGGGCCACATTCAAGAAAAGAGGTCGGGGAAATCTGGGTTTCCCCTTGCTGATGAACATGAAGAGTATGAGCATGAAAACAATGAAAATTATGAATGTTCAATGACAACCTGTTATCACAAAATCTGGGATTTTCATGCTACGAGTTCGAAAACATGGACCTGGGTACCCATACTTGGAGTTCCTGTGGGAACAAACACATAAACATGATGCTCAATGCAATCCATCGGATCAAAACAAGACTTTTCTTCAAAACACATGAGCACTATTTTCTCTTCCTAAAATCAACTTTAAGTCGATGCATGGCTTACAAATCATTTTCAATCATGCAATGCAATAACACAGACATATAGAACAACAAGAGTGGATTGAGAATCTAACTTTAGAACATGGATCTAACGGTTTGATCTCAAGGAATCAAGCTCGAAGATTTACTTTCTTACTCTAAAACTTCTTCTTCCTCCCAGAGCGTCTCTCTCTCTAAAAGGCAAGGTTATGATACCAAATGATAGGTTCCCTTACACGGTTCTGGGGTTAACCCTCTGCGGGGACACGTGGTAGCGACTGGTTGGGTTTTCTCTGAAAAGGTGGCTGACAGACCAGACAAAGCATGGCGAAAGGGTGTTCAACAAGTAAAGCGGTATGGGCTCTCTGACGAGGCAATGACATCGGCTAACAACAAGGCGTATCTAACAAGCTACACGGAATGGCACTCCGGCAAAGGGTGACATCGGCTAACAGAAGGGCTTCGGCAACTAAGGTGACAATGACCTCGGCTAGAAAGGACAACTCTTGACTAAGCTGTGCCACATCTTGGCCTAGATGTGCCACACCTCGGTCTAGGTCATACGTTCCAATGCTCACACCATTCTGAAACGCCGGGATACGTCCCTATGTTTCACCCTTTTCGGTTAAAAGTGTTCGGAATACGTTCCAATGCTCACACCATTATGAAACGCCGGGATACGTCCTTATGTTTCACCCTCTTCGGTTAAAAGTGTTCGGAATACGTTCCAATGCTCACACCATTCTGAAACGCCGGGATACGTCCCTATGTTTCTCCCTCTCCGGTTAAAAGTGTTCGGAATACGTTTCAATGCTTACACCATTCTGAAATACCGGGATACGTCCCTATGTTTCTCCCCCTTCGGTTAAAAAGCGTTCGAAATACGTTCCAATGCTTACACCATTCTGGAACACCGGGATACGTCCCTATGTTTCTCATTTTTTGTGGAACACCAGGATACGTCCCTATGTCTCACGCTCCTTGCAGAACACCAGGATACGTCCCTATGTTTCTCGTTCTTTTCTAACTACTGGGATACGTCCCTAACCTCTGGGATACGTCCCTAACCCTTGGGATACGTCCCTAAAATCTTGGGATACGTCCCTAAACACCGGGATACAGCCCTAACCCTTGGGATACGCCCCTAAATCTTGGGATACGTCCCTAAAATCTTGGGATACGTCCCTAAACACCGGGATACGTCCCCATGTTTCTTTGCATGATCATAAGTTATGTTCGGCTTCTTGCATTATCACTTTGCATTTTGCCCCCTTGCCTGCGGGCATGCTTGCGGGCACATCTCTGTTTATCTTGTACGTTTGTCTAAGTCTTCGGCCTTGTCAAAAATGGGTCGTCTCTGGGCTTTGACATTCACTCCCGTCACTTGTGACTTCCGAGTTCTGTCAAAGAGGGGCAACTGTAGAAACCCCATTTTTGACCGACCTTGAGACTCAGACGTCACCAGTTGAGCGCCTAGTGATACTGCATATTGTGCTCGTCCAGAAGTTTCAAAGTCTCGGCTGCGAGCCTTGCCTCCGGACTTCCGGCCTCTTTTGTGCTTTGCCTCAGTTTGCGAACCAGGCTCGGTTTTCTCTGTTTCTTTTCCTGAGGGGAGGGAGAGGTCCCGTAGACCATCTCTCAGTGGCCGTAGGCTACGTTTTGCGGTCGTAGGCCATTTTGCCCGTTTGGAGTCCGGTTTCTGGTTTTTCGGAGCCGTTGGCCGTGTGCCTCGGTTCGGGACCGCTTAACCACCTCCATTTGCTCCGGTTTTTGGCATGCATCTTATTTGCTCCCTTTTGAGGGACACTGAGGTCTGAGAGACCCACTTCGTGGTCGAATGCCACTTTCGGTGCTTAACAGGCAGTTTTTGGGGCCCTGAACTGCGCGTTCTGGCCCCCGAACATTCGTTTTGCATCGGTTTTCGTTCATTTTTGGCAGGTACCTCTGTTTCATCACCAGGAAGGCCGTAGAAGGGTGGGAGGCCAACAATTGTTTCAGCAACCAGTTATACTCCTCTGGCGCCCTCCGACGCCCGTTTTTCTCACTTCCAAGCCAATGTTGACCACCCTTAGACCATTTTCTTGAACTTCTAACCACATATTTGTGTTGTACACACATGGGAGGACACCAAAAGTTGGTGGCCGGCCAGTAATTCCACCTGAACCTTTTGAACCCTTCCTAAAAATGGCCTATTCTCTCTTCTGTTTTACAGTTGACAATTTTGAACCACAGGGTTATGTTGAAGGCACCTGGGAGGACACCAATTTGTGGTGGCCGGCCATTAATCTCACTTGACCTTTTTGACCCTTGGCCGGCCAGCCATGGGGGGTGGCCGGCCGACCACCTGCAGCTCCAAAAGTTGGCCGGCCATGATCCTCAGGGTGTGTACATTCCAGCTGTATACTTTTTTCCCCCCAAAAACCTGTATCCGGAGAACAACCTTTTGGGGAGGAAACTTGATCCATTTTCCCCCCACTTTTTCCCTCCTTTTCTCCCCTTCTTTGGTCTATATAACTGGCCTCCAGCATTGGTCTTGAGGGTTGGAAAAAATTGCTTAGAGGCTCTTGCATACATATCTCCCTCCATCTCTTTCATTTCCTTCAAAAAACAACCAAGTCCTATCATTTTTACACACCATCACCTAGCACCACACCACCACTTCCATTTCCAGCAGCTTGGAGGTCTTCTCAGAGGCTAAGAGGCAGCAAATTTGGTCCAAGAAGTTGCTAAAGATTGGTCTACAAGGGTGAGTTACCATTTCCCTCTTTCTAGCTCATTTTTTGCAACATTTCTTAGCCTCTCTTTCTTGTATATCTGAGCTCCGGCCATAACTGAAAGTAGTGTTTTTTTGAGCTCTATTTCATGTTTCATTAAGGGACTTTTGTCATTTGAGGTCCCCATCTTGCACTTGCTTCATTATCCCTCTTGTATGCCATAATCTTGCATAGTGTTTTTGGCCTATGTGTGATCTGTTTTGGAGCATGATGTAAAGATAGGCTTATTTTGAGCCCGTATTCAACATTGAAGAAGAGCTCATCACTGTTTGGGACCTCCATGTGCCACTTGTCATTATACCTCTCTTTGGTCCCCATTTTTGCATGATTTATTAGCCTCTTAAGCTTCTGTTTTTGAGCTTTTTTCAGAACTGAAAACAGTCTTATTTTGACCCATTCTTCATGTTTCATTAAGGGTCTTTCATGGTTTGAGGCATATTTTATATACTTTGTGTTATATCTCCCTTTTTGGCTTCATTTTGCATAGCATTTTGAACATATTTGCATACTGTTTTGGGTCCGGCCCTCAACTGAAAAATACATTATTTTTGGCCCCTCTTCAACATTGTTGAAGGGCCCCTTTGTTTTTAAGGCCAGAAACCACCACTTGCTTCTTTGGCCATCTTTTGGCCCATTTCTTGCATGAGAGTTTAGCCATCTGTGCTGGTTTTTATGGTTTTCCATAAACTATAAAAGATCATATTTTGGGCCCCTCTTCAACTTTATTGAAGGGCCCTAATCTGTTTGGGGTCAGAAGCTGTGAGTTGTTTCTTTACCTCACATTTAGGGCCATTATTGCATGCTAGTTTTTCCATATTTGTGCTTGCTGTTTGGCCATGCTTTAAACTGTAAACATGCTTGTCTTGGGGCTGCCTAGCTTCTGTCTTCATACTTCATGTTCAAATTATGCATGCTTTATATAGCTGTAAGCCATTTCATGTACCTAGTTTTGCATTTCGGGAGAAATTCCATGCATCGGGTGTCATTTCGCCTTGTTTCGGGGCTGTTTTCCCCCTCATTTTGCTACTGATTTTTTGCATGTTTGCATGTCATATTCCATGTCTTTTCCATGTCTCATTAGAGTGGCATTTCGGTGCCTGAGGGTCGGTCTTCGGTTTGCGTGCACGCGTGCGCGCATTTCGAGTCGTCTTGTTTTCATCTGATGGCCTCTTATGTGAGTGTGGCTGAGGCTCTCTCATGTTGGTGTAAGCCCATTATTGCATTGCGTATGCCATTTCATCCATAGCATTGTGTATGCTCGGTTGTGTATTACCTCGTGCAGCGTGTATGCCATTCCATAACATTGTGTATGTTAGGATTGTATCTTAGTTGCATTTCATGCATGTCATGCGTATTGCATCGTGTTCGGGATAAGAGTTAGCCCGGGCACGGGAAACGAAGTGCATTTCGTACTCCGAGTGACGGAATGTGTCTCAATTCAATCACCGACACTCCAGTGTATAATCGCCATGATGGACGTTTCTAAGGTTTTAGTTGAGTTTTCAATGTGCATTCATTCTATATTGGAAGTTGCGCACTATTACGATTCCTCGGCCATCATTGCATCGAGATGCCGTGATTATGGTGGCCTACAGGATCGAGCATGCATACATTTTGTGAAAATACATTGCATGTCCCTTTCCTGCTCTCTGTTTGCAGCAAAATCAAGAAATCAGTGTACTTCCGAGGCTTGGCACGCATTTCAAGGAACAGGTGCAAACAGGAGGCTAATTAGGACATCAGTGTGATTTTTCGCGCAATGGCAACCTAAACACATACATCATTCATCAGAATCAAGGCAGTTCCTGGCTTGTACGCAGTTTTACAGCTTTCTTAGGTTATTTGTTAAATTAATTAGGAAATTGTACATTATTTGGACTGTGTATTATTTGGACTGTATATTCTTTTATTCGGGGACTGTATATTTATGTCGGAACCCTCTGTGCGAGGGCAATGTTGTAATAAGTGTGCGTGTGTGTGATGCACGTCTTCCAATCCCCATGTCTTTCTCCCTCTTATTTAACCGCTTACAATGGTTAGATTTAGGGCATATTTCATTTTAGCATACTTATGGTTGCATGTTTGCATTCATTCATCTGTTTTGCATGCACCGGGCTCGGTGCATCATACTAACTGCATTTGTATTTCAATTCCAAGTTGAATACATGTTAGCTGTAGCATTTCATATGCCATGTTTAGAATAGCCAAGCCTGCTATAGTTGCATCTTTGCATGTGTTGCATTAGGCAATCCTGTGTATCTAGGATCATACATGGATTTCTAATGAGTTTCTGTTTTGGCTTGGAGTACTCGGTGAGTTTTATGCTTTAGCACCGCAGCCTCTACATGGGCAGCTGCCTCAACAAGCACCCTATAACTTCTATGCCAAGACCCCGCAATCCTATCACGGATGTCGTCACGCAGCTTACTCTCAAACTCGTAACAACGCAAGTCCTCTATCTCCACCAATTCTGGGGCAAACCTCGACAGGTTAGCAAACCATCTTTCGAACCGCACCAAAGGTGTAGTACCTTGGCGTAACTCCACAAACTGTTTCCGCAGCTCTTCCCGAGCGGAAGGAGGGAAATCACAACTTCCTCGCCTAGGCATCCTAGTAAAAGTAACGGAGACACGTTACCAAACTCATACATGTGCCGAAGCTAAACACTTGCATCCTAACACATGGACAACTGTAATTCACTCCACGTAAGCACATAAACACATAAGCACTTACGAATTTCATTTCCGGATAATGATAGTCTCGAGGCGTTACTAGAGTTCCGATCAGAAACAGCATTGATCAAGTGCCTTTCCAACAGGACTCCCAGAAACCCAAGGATCCAATCAACATCCAAGAAACTACATTCCATACCCAAATAATCACATAAACATGTTATCACAAAAGTACGTAACATTACGTCTAACTCTCTAACAAGTGAGACAAACCTATTGTGATACTAACCACTTCCCACATACCCAAAGTATTCAAACCCGGTACGCTCTGATACCAAGTTGTAACGCCCTCAAAATAACAACATTAAACCCATCCATATAGAGACATGCATTGATACATAAAAGTCCACATTCATCTTATTCATCAGAGTATTTTATTACAAAGGTATTACATGGTTACAACAGAAGCAAATGCCTTACAGGCTTACAGCTTTCCAAGTTAACACTTGGTTACAAAAGAGAGTGCTAGCTTAAATACACATTAAGTCCTAGGCTTAAATCTATATGAAATACAATCAAGAAAGAATAAAACGACAAAGGTATGTCTGCCTCTAGCCTCCCAAGCTATGTCCTCAGAGGTGGTATGCTACCTGTACCTGAAAATGATGTTCCCATATAGAGTGAGCTACAGCCCAGTAGAAATATACTAAACCGACTATGAACAATGCCTAAAAGATTAGCAACTGATAGATGGTCAAAACTTACACTTCCATTTACATCTTATAAAAATTCCATGATAGCCAAGTCTATGTTACAATTCACTTTTCTTTTCTTATTCAACTTTGAGTTTGAAAACAAGGCTCAGTACTCTGGCCAAAACATTTGATGAGATTATAGTTTATCACTAGAATACTTTCGAAATCCAAGGTGGATACACATTTTGGTGTTGTATCAATAACACATAAACTACTTCCATATTTCGCAAACAATGACGATATACATTTTAGGGCTATATCAAATCAAACAAACTTTTCAATAGATAAGCATATGAGCTATATCACTACTACAACAGATAAGCATATGAGCTATATCAACACTTCAATAGATAAGCATATGAGCTGTATCAACACTTCAATAGATAAGCATATGAGCTGTATCAACATTCCAATAGATAAGCAACACTTCAATAGATAAGCATATGAGCTGTATCAACACTTCAATAACCGGTTTAGAGGTACATCTCCCATCTTCCCCTAAACTATTAACCGGTTTAGAGGTACATCCCCCATCTTCCCCTAAACCGTGGAGTACATCCCCCATCTCCTCCCATACACAAGTAATGCATATAAACACAGAATCACATATGCAATCAATCAATACATAAAGTTAATGTATTCTATCAACCGTCTACACATAATGCATATAAACACATTGGTCACATGCACAATCCACAGATACATAAAGTTAATGTATTCTATCAACCGTCATACTCTATGACACATTCAATTGATTAGTTTTAGTTTGCCTAATCATCATGCATTGTCTACAACTATCAACACTACCCTCCACCGGCAGCCCAAAGCAATTATTTCTAAACAGGAAATAAATGCACACGTGGATAATATACCAACATTTCAACTAGATGAGCAATAAAAGATTTGACTACACGCTTTAGTCGCATACATTCCCAACTTTAACATTCTCAATCCAATTCCTCATTTTCTTCAATTAATTAAATGCATTAATTAATTAAACCAATTAGGGCAAATTACCATAATTCCCAAAACAACCCTAAGGTTCCATTTCCATCAATGTCCCAACATTAAATCTCATTTCTCTAGGCCTAACATACATATAGGTTTATATATCTAAAACCCCAACTTTTGTAAAATTGCACAAAGGCCTAAACTTTCTCAAAATTACCCAACAACCCCCAACATATCAAAATGCTAAAATTCAAAGACAAAGTTCATAAGATGGAGTAGGTTATCCCTACCTCAAAGTTTGAGCTCCAATGGAGATGAAGACCAAAATCAAAATGCTTCAAATTCTGAAATTTTCAGATTAAAAGATAGCCCTCGACGATCAACACAACTTTTGTAAAGGCCCAAGGTGAGAAAACAACTCCTACTAGATCAAATCTAAGAGAGAAGGGTCGGTTTTAGAGTGAGAAGCTCTGAAAATGGCTTTTTGAAAAAGTGAGAGAGAGAAAAGATATTGAAAAAGTGATCCAAAAGTCGGATCTCGGGTTTATATAAAAGTCGCCCCGCTCGAGCGTCAAACTCCCCGCTCGAGCGTCACTCACAGATCCCCGCTCGAGCGTCCAATATCCCGCTCGAGCGGCAGATGCACGCTCCCAGAACTTTTGCAGACAGGTCTCCCGCTCGAGCTTCCAACTCCCCGCTCGAGCGGCACTCACACATTCCCGCTCGAGCGGCCAATCCCACGCTCGAGCGTCGAACACTGCACAGGAAATACTGGATGGGTGAAACTACCGCTCGAGCGCCAAAACCCCCGCTCGAGCGGACAAGTCAAAATCTGGGGCAACTAGTTTTGGTTTCTAATCTCAACCAACCTGTGACAATTCTGCCCAACACATCATATAACTCAAATACAAAGAGTAAGGGATGAAAAGAGGATAGGACAACAGCACCCTTACGAAACCGAATCCGAATTACAGTTAAGCACAAAAAGAAAAACCGGGATTGCTATATCATGTGACCTTGTAGGCAAGTTAAATTTTTTTTTTGCCTTATATTTTTTCTCATGTAGTTTTGGGTTTATAATTTGCAAAGAACTATTACAATGTGAGTTGTGGCAATAGCACTAGCAAGTGTACATTGCTTGGTGGTTAAAATTATTTTTTTTTTTAAATTGCAAAGTATTAGTTGGTGTACATTTCAATTTTAATTTTTTTATAGATTATAGAGCACTGGCTGGCATGCATTGTTTGGTATTCAATTTTAATTTTTTTTTTTTTTTTTTTTTTTTTGTAATTGTGAAGCACTGGTTGTGCATTGTTTGGTGTAATTTTTTTTGGATTATCGTGTTAACAAATGTACAATACCTTTGGTTTGTGTGTTTTATTTTGTATCTATAATTTATTTTTTTTTACTTGCTTGGTAAGGATGCTTTTATTTTTAATTTTTGTGTTGATACAAAGTTTATACTTTAGAGTCATAAAGTTTGTTAATAAAACCAAAATGTTTATGGCTGAGTTACATGCCGTACTTTAAATAGTTGATTAGGAAATGTTTATTTTCAAGTTTTAAAAAAAGAAAAATCTTTTCAAAATTAACTAGACCTTGATTTATATTTTGACTTCAATTTTTTAGCAACAAATGGAATAAATTATATTTTAACCCAACAATTTTATATTCAATTACATTTTGATTTTATCATTATTTGCACCGTGCCTTTAGGCACGGGTATACACTAGTACTAGTATAAAATTGAAGGGACAACTTAAATTTTCGGGTTGTTACAATCTTTCTTCCTTTTAAAAATTTCGTTCTCGAAATTCGTCATATGTGTAAACTATCTGCTGTGCGCTCTGATAAATATATATTAGATGATTAATCTGATAGAAAATATTATCTCAAAAAAACTTTACCAAAAACAACTACTATCTTGTTGTCAAAAATTATTTTGGGCCAAAATTAGAAACAATCGGTGACTTTAAAAACTTTTCATTAGTTTTATTTCCAAGAAAAATAAAAAATGAGAACACAATCAAACAAGCTACTGGAAGTGAAATGACAAAATCATATGCAGGAGTTAAAGGAATTTGAGATGAACTCCTATTTCTTTTATCTGTGAACTTTCCACTGATGGAAAATAGTTTCAAAATTAGTATTTTAAAATTTTGAACCCACTTTTAAAAAGTTGAAATGAATTTTTTTTTTAAATATTGAACTGGAAATTATATGTATTTAATTATATTATAATTTTGGTGGGTGCTTGAGCCCGACACCCTTTTGTTTCTTTTCGTTCTTTTGGTATAACAAATATAAATTATATCTAATATCCTTCACAAATTATGCACACACACAAAAAAAAACAATTAATATATATATAATCCTATAAAATTATAATATAATTAAATTGACTAACAAAATATCTTAGATTAAAAAAAAAAAAGAAGCTTTTTTTAAGTTTTGGTTTGGCATTTGTATTGGATCTAAATAAGTATAAAAAGACAAAATTAACAAAATAATGGAAGTGTAACTTTTTTGTGTGTAAAGAAAACACAGCAAGTTACACCACCAAAAGATTCTCATGTTTTTGTTATTTTTCCCCCCACCTCTCAATGATTAGTAATTTCTCGTCTCTAACAGGATTGATTTTAACATTGGAATATCCAATTTTGGGTCAAATTATAATAACCAAATCTTCTTCTTTTTTTCAAGATTGTAGGATATTAGTTTTTTAGTAAAATTAAATTATAACTAAAGCTGTAATAACCACATTCTATAATCTGATATTAATCAGTAATTAAGAATGTTAATTGAGTGTTTATGATGAAATTAAGTGTTTATTGTGTGATTTATGAGATATTTGAAACTATATTTGTTAGTTGTAGGATTATCTGTTGAGAATTCTGCTTTGTTATGGAAATTGAAGGCCTTAATGGTGTTAAAACACAAAATTGACTAGGTCAATAAGTTATTTGGAAATTTTACAATTTTATGACAAGTTTAATTAGATTTTTGATTTGGATACAAATAATGAGAATAAATTAATTAGCTTAAGTTAATTAAAACTATATCAATGTGATGTAATGAGCTTAGCTCATTTTGTTGAGCTCAAAACCTATCTAGAGAGCCTTAAAGAAAGAGATAGACTACACTTTGAGAGAGATTACCATCTAGGGTAGAGGAAATGAAGAATTGTCAAGGAATTGGAGGAGATTTGAGAAGATCTAGCTAATAAACTCTAAATCCAAGCTCTAGGTAAGATCATCACTCTAAATTTTTGTAGAATTCACATAGAAAACATCAACATTGGCATTTAAGATACCAATCCTACGTAAGAAACTAGCTAACTTTATTCTAACCCTCCAAACCAACCAACCAAAGAATTGTGCTCTTGGTGGTGCAGCAGCCTTCTACACAGATCTAGATACCAACAAGTAGAACCAAAACGCAGTTCAAACCACTGGTAGGCAGATGAGACACTAAAGATACTAGATGGATCTGCATTCCAAGTGAAACAATCAGCAACATTAGCTCTGAGCAAAGGGGTATTGCTAAGATGCACTAGCATTCTACTAAACTCCTCTTCCTCCCAAGCAAAAAGGGGTCTTCTAAAATTAAACACCCAATTCCCATTAGCATCTCTATTGTTGTGAAACATAAAAACGGACCTTACTTTGTCAACTGATAGAGAGTAGAGTCTGGGAAACTCATCTCTAAGACATACACCCTCTGACCAACAATTAGACAAAAAATTTGTTCTTCTGCCATCCCCAATCTTGACCATAACATTACTCCTAAAAAATTGAAGAAGATCTGCCCTAGAAGCCACAGTGTGAATTATATCAGCCCAAGTCTTGGACAACCTGCTAGCCCTTTCAGTTGAAGGAAACCATGCCCAACCTGGCTCCTTGTACTTTCCACATATAACATCCTTCCAAAGGGAATTATCTTCTAAACCAAACCTCCACCACCACTTCAGTAAAAGAAATACATTCATTACTCTAATTCTCTTAACACCCAGCCCTTCTATGTTTTTACTTTTAGAAACATCCTCCCATTTCATCAAATGCACTTTCCTCCTCAAATCTGAGTCACCCCAAAGGAAGGCAGATTGAATACTTTTCATCTTTTTTGCTACCTTCCAAAGGGAATTATTTGCCCTCTTAATCAAGTCTTCCAAGTCTTTTCTTTGGAGATCTTCCCTTTTTCACAAAGCTAGATCCGAAGGGCTTAGCCCTTGTGGGTTCAGCTTCTTACTGAATGATGGCATTAATCTCATCATTTCTAAAGCGAAATAGGCATGTCTAGCTGAGGCAGCTATGTGTAAAGGAGTATCAACAAAAGGGATCTTAGCTATACCATCCAAAATATGTTGATCGTCTTTTATGCACTCGTACAAGCCATCGATTTTTCCTGCTTCGGTAGCAGCCATCAACCTTTCTCGTGAAGCCTGTTGTTGTTGAGGAATTTGTTGTTGTGCCATGACCTGTGTGACTAATACGAATACACGGGAGCTTGATTGAAGATTTGCTTTTGGTGATTGAAATTGTACTCAAAGTTGTACTTAAAAAGAAGGAAAGTGATCACCTTTTATAACAAAAGCTCTACTTGCCAGAATTTGTGTTCAAGAAAAATAAAAAAAAAATAAATAAAAATAGCGTGTGGTTAAGATTAAATTGATGTATTATAGAATCATATTTAGAGTAAATGTGAGTCACATATCACTTTTATGTGTAAAAGTTCGAAAACAACTCCAACTATACTTTTGTTTTTTACTAGTTAAATAATAATAATAATAAAAAAGGATAGTAATTTTTTATTTTTCCTAATTCTTTTTTTATCTATGTATTCTAACGTTATTCTTTATTTTACCTATTTACACACATAAATTGTTTAAAATGCCTCATCGGACTCTTCAAATGTAGTTACCTTAAACAATTTTGTTAAAATAACTATTGTAATAATTAGCTCATTAAAATGACGAAAATATGATAATGTTAGCTACAATAGCTAACAAGACTCATTCGAAGAGTTCATTTGGCAATGAGGAAAAAAGTTAGCTTATTGATTTATTTTGCACTACAAAAAATTAAGGTTTTAGAGACCAAAATTTAGAGATAAAATTATTTTTTAGGGACCAAATAATTTTGTTGCGAAAAGTGTCGTTATTATATTTTTAGCAACAAAAATTAGATATTAGTGATGAATTATTATCCTTTTGGGACCAAATTTTTTGTCTAAAAAAAAAAACTATTTTGAGACCAAATTATTGTCCCTAAAAGTCTATTTATGAGTAATATTTTCAAAATTTTGTCGCTAAAAGCCTTGTTTTAAACTATTCGAGACGATTTTTTAGCGACAATCCTCATAACGATGGAAATTAGTTCCTAAACGTCTTTTGCAATAAAATTTTCACTTTTAGAGACTAAAATATTTGGTCTCCAAAACTCTTATATGTTGTAGTGTTGGTCATATCATTTTTTTACTTTTTTATACATTTTTTCAAAAAAAAAAAAATTTAAAAGCCAATAAACTAACTTCTTCTTCTTTTTTTTCTCTCTCTTTTTTTTTTTTTTCAAAGCAAACATGAGTATGTAGAATTACTATGCCTTTCATATTACCGTGAGATCATTATAGGAAAAATTACCAATCAGTGGTAATCTTCAAAAAGAATTAATTGGTAATCTTCACACAAACGTGAGCTAGCCGGCGGGTGTGTGCCGGAAACCTCTCCGATGCCTAAGTCAGAAAACTTGACAAATAGGCAAAGCTCTAAGTTCTTAGAAAGATTGTGTTCAATTACCTCCTCCAAGGTGATGCTTGTGAGCTTTTATAAGTTTCCCGCGGCACAATCCTAATAGGACTTGTATTTCTCCATGTAGAGTCCTCCTAGGATTCATACTCCAAAGGATAATGCTTATCCTTTTACACCCTCCCCCACTGCTTAAACCAAGTGGGATGGTTTTCTCCATGGCCGAACTACCACATGACCGAAATAACACTGGCTATGCTGAGCCATATAGAAGGCCGAACTATCCTTAGCTCGGTCTTCTCTACTAACTCATTACTTCGGCTGCCCTTGTTCAACCTTGGTGCGTTTAGATCAAACTTCCAAGTAGCAAGTTCTGACTGACCTAGCCAGAGTATGTCATGACCGGACTAACTTCGAAGCCGGTCTTCCCAGAACATACTGCGACCGGACTAACTCTGCGACCGGCCTAACTTCGAGTTGCCTCTGGACCGGAGTAGCTTTACTCCTCCTTGGGCCGAAGCAACTATCTTTTCTTGAGCCGGAATACAATCACCTCCTTGGGCCGAAGTAACATTGTCTCCCCAAGGCCGGAGTAACCTTGCCTTCTAGGCCGGAGTATACAGTACGGCCTTTTTACCTAGTCCTCTACGTTTTGGGCCTTGAAACCCAACTCGAAGCTCGGCCCAATTTTTCCCAAAAATTACCCTCTCAAGTATGTAGAATTACTATGCCTTTCATATTACCGTGAGATCATTATAGGAAAAATTACCAATCAGTGGTAATCTTCAAAAAGAATTAATTGGTAATCTTCAAAAATTATTAAACATTAATCAAAAGTTTTATAATTTTAATTATTAATATTTATCATGTTTAAAAAATTTTTGTCCTGCCCCCATCATTATATGGCTGACCTCAAGAATTTGGGTGTATATATATAGGGTTTGGACTATCCAAGGATGTGGTCAAGACTCGTGGGGCTCACGACGAATTCTATTTCGATAATTCAAATATAATAAATTCAACATGCTATGATTATTAGATCGATTTATTTTTTTAAAATATTATAAAATGAACAATTCAAATCAATTAAATAAAACCCCAACCACACGGGTCTGTTTGTGACCCATTGTGGGCCTTAACGCTGCTCTAATAGTATGGATAATAATATAGATATATCCCATTGTGGGCCTCAACGGCTGCTCTAATTGTATAGATAAATATATAGATATATAGATTAGTAATTATGATTATAAATAATTAAAAAAAGATTAGTAATTACCAAACAAAATCTCTAATTTATATCGAAAAATATTAATATACAAAGACCCAAGTCTTTACTTTTTGGTTGTTGTTGGATCGCTGCCAACAGCTTAGCTAAGGGGGTTGAATAGGCCAATTAAATTTTTTTATTAAATTAATTGCTTAGCTAATTTAACCTTTGATGAAATTAAAACATCATAAAGCAATCCACACAATACGACAGTATTTTTGTCATGGAAAACCCATCAAGGGATTAAAACTAGTCTCAAACACCAAAATCAAATCCAGTATAAGGTTTATTACTATACAAGACATGGTTTTGAAAATCGGACCAGATCGGCTGGTTTGATCAGTCGGGATTCCGGTCAAGATATGCCCTTTAAACCGTTCGAAACTAAAAATCGGCCTATTTAGAGAGAACCGGGAAAATAGGCTATTGAACTGGCGAACCAATCGACCCGGAGATGGTTTGCCGGGTTGTTGAAATTGGAAATTTTGATTTTTTTTTTTTTTGATGTCTTCTAATTTTTTTTTTATTCTTTCTTTCTTTTATTTCTTTCTTTCTTATTATATATATACTAGCAGGTCACCCATGTTATGCACGGGATAAAATAATATATTATTTAGATAATTATTTTAAATTTGTATTTTATCTCTCATAAATAAAATTTTATATATAAGTTTAAGAGTTTTGTTTTAAATATTCCTTTACTATAATATATAGTATAGATAAATTAAAATTGTTGTATTGACAATTAACAATTAAAATTATGCTTTGTTATAAAAAAAATGATACAGTTCTAATACTTCACTATTTTAGAATAAAAATATATGAATTTTAAAAAATTGTTATATTGGTTTTTGAAAGGAAAATAATTAAAGAAATTTTAAAAACTTAATGAGTTAGAAAGAATTATCGTAATATGTAATTTAAAATATCAAAAAAAGTTAAAAAATGAATAAAGACTTTAAAAAAGTTTAAAATGCAATTAAAACTAATGTCATATTTATTAATAAGTATAATTTTATTTGGATATCTATTTATACTTTAACATGCTTATTTAAAACAAAAACAAAAATAAATAAAAATATTATTAATTTTGAGTTTTAAAATATGATTTTGTAGACTTGCTATATTAACTTTTGGAAGGAATATATTGGAATATTTTTACAAAAATTGAATATTAGTCATTGAACAAATTTTATAAGATTTAAAATAAAATCTATAATAGAAAGAAATTAATGATATTGCAACATATGCATTTTAACATTTTTAAATTTTGAAAAAAAAAAATAGATTTGGATTTTGAATTTCAATTATCGCACAATATTTTTATTTATATAATAATATAAATAAGGGTAGGTAATAGATAGATTAAAATTAATTATAAATATAGCTATATTTAAAAGGATATGATTTTGTATAGTTATATTTTAAATTTTAAAATTTATTTTTAACTTCCTATATAAAAAGATTCAAAATTTTAAATTACATGTGATTTTTTTCTAAAAACATTTGAACTCACAGTGGAGTAGAGAGCTAGAAGTATCATAAAGGAATAGAGGAGTTGCACATATTAAAGATAAATAATTAAATAATTGACTAATACTTTTAATAGTTTTGAAAAACTAATATATGCCTTTGAAGTAATGTTATGCACCAACCGTCAACTAACACATATTATGATATCAAAAAAAAATAAGGATTTTTTTTTTTTTAAAGTAATGATATACAAACATAAAATCAATACAAAAAACTTGTTAATAATGATTTTGTTTGGATTTTGATTTATCATTTTATAATAAATGACATGTTTTTATTTTTACAAATGACCCTACTACGTCATTTTAGTATAAAAAAATCTAGTAAAACAATATTAACTAACAAAAAATAGTTATAAACAAAAAAACAGATAATGATTGGTAGAGAGAAGGGAGAAATGACATACAAAATATATATATACATATATATAACAGAAGAAGAAGAAGAAGAAATGGTATACCTAAAAGATAAAAAAAAAAAAGTATGTTTAAAGAATACAACATATTAAATATAAACTAACCTCCAAATTGTCTCATAAAAAGGAAGTTAAAAAATAATGGTAGTGTTTCGTTTAGTTTTGGAATTATGATTTGAAAAGTGGAGTTGTGATTTGAGTGTGAAATTATGAGTTAAGTTTCGAAAAGAAAAAATTTGTTTAGTTATGAGTTTTAAAAATAATTTTTGAATTTTGAAAATAGTTCTGAGCTTTGAAAAAAATTTTGTATTGTATTTTGAGTTTTGAGTTTTTCAATTTGTATTTTAAATTTTATGGATATATTTTTTAAAAATATTAAAAAATGTTTAAGAAAATTTTATTTTTTATTTTAAATATATATTTTTTATTTAGATATTTTTCAAATTTTTTATTTTAAATATAATATTTTATTTTATAAATATTTTAATTTTTTTAATTTTATTATTTTAAACTCAAAACACAACTCCACACTCAAATTATAACCAAACACATAACGAAAAAATTAAAATATTTAAAACTAAAATTATATATTTAAAATAAATAATAATTTTTTTTCAATTTTTAATACTTAAAAAAATACAGCACAAAAATGTATGAAATATAGCGGATTGGGTCTACCCGATCATCCGCCCGGACATCCCCCAAACATTCGGTTGGTCGGTCGTTTGACAAGTTGACTGTAACAGTGCAATTTTTATTTATTTATTTATTTATTTATTTTGTATTTTTTTGCAATTGTAACCTTTTATTTAAAAAAAAAACATTATATTTGTTTTAGATATTTTTTTAATATAGAATTTTTTTTATATTTTTTATAAAAATAATTTAACAATCCTATCACTAAACATCTTCAACACTATATCATTAAAATAAACACACTTTCACTTAATCTGCTCAACAATCCACAGATTAATAATTTTCATATTAACAATCTTTTCACTAACAATACCATCTAACCTAATCCGCTAAACAGACGTGGCCAAAACTATTTTCAAAACTCATAACCAAACAAATTTTCTTTTTTCAAAACTTATAACTCAAAATACAACTCCACACTTAAATCATGATTCTAAAAATAATTTTAAAAAACAAAATAAAAAATTATTTTTAATTTTTTTTTTTAAATAAAACTTTGAAAAGAGTTTGGTTTTGAGTTTTGAAAAGAGTTTTGAGTTGTGTGTTTACTTATGAGTTTTGAAAATAATTTTTAAATTGAGTTTTAAATAATTTTGAATTGCGTGTTTGGTTATGAATTTTGAAAAGTGCTTTGAAAATTTTGTGTTGGAATGATGATTCCAACACATAACCAAATGCAACCAATGAGTTTCATCGTTCCATTAATGTAATATTTATATGGCGAGGAAGACATGAATGGTTTGAAAAAAGTATAATGTATGATGCCGATGATTTTTGGATAGAAGAAAGAATTTGTTAGAGAAAGAGTGAAGAATGATAATTTTTTTCATCTTTCCTTTTCTAAATTATATATTATGGAATCATTATAAAAAATAATAACTTATGAGATTTAAAAAAAAAATTACATATGGTATAGATATGCTTAAATTTATTTGAGAATAAAATTGTGTTTAATTATGAAATAGAGAGATTATCCAGATATAAGGTTTAATTTTTATTTTATGTTAGGTTTAATTTTATGTTTATATAGATCAGATCAGTTGTGAAAGATATTAATAGTATACATTTTATGGGAGGTGGAGAGTTTCTTTTTCATTAGATTTAGTTTAAGAGATTGAAGATTGTATAAGATTTATATTCTTTTTAAATAGAAGCTTGATTTATTTTGAGAAGGAGTGGGAGGTTGAGAATTGTGTGTGTGTGTGTGTGTGTGTGTGTGTTTTTGGTTTTTTTTTTTTATTTTATTTCTTTTTATCGGCAATATATTTGCATTAAATAATTTGAAGGTTAATATTTATGTCATTGGAATAGCCAATAGATGTTTTAAATTTTTTTTTTTATAAAAATCAAAATTTCAAAAAATTAGATATAGGTTTTGAAACACCTAGGGTCTCTAAGATGAAAAGTCACTTTAGTATAATATATAGAATAGATAGATAGATTATGAGATTTAGGAAAGAGATAAATATTAGGGGAGAGATTTTTGAAACTTGTAATTCAATTAATATATTTTAAATCTATAGTTACTATGTTAGCCCATAATATTATTTTTAAAATTATAAAAATTAGCAATTTTTTTTTTAATCTATAGTGACTTTACTATTTTTAAATATTTTTAAAATTACAAAAATTAACAATTGTGGTCTTACGTTTTTTTAATCTATAATGTTTTTTTTTTGGCAAAATATATAATTATTTTGTTATAAGATGAGATTTGTGTGTTTTTTTTATTATTTAAATGTACAATAGTTTTTTTTAATGTATAGTTACTTTATTATGAGATGAGATTTAGGAAAGAGAGAAATATTGGGGGAAGAGATTTTAGGAACTTATAATTCAAAATTTGGAAAAGGGGTGCCTGTTGTACAGCAGGCACTGCTGTGCCTACTCGACCCATGATTTTGCTTTTTTTTTTTTTAATATAATTTTTCTTTTATTTTTTCTTTTTTATTGGTGTGTGTTGCATGCACAGCACACCCTGCTATGCTTAAGCACAGCAGGCACCCCTTATCCAAATAATACACATACATAGATATGTGTGTAATAAGTTTGTCGTGCGAAATAGCACACTTGGTTTGTTTTTGGAAAAAAAAATTCAGAAATTTTTTTAAAAAAATATAAATTAATTTGATAAAAAAAAATTTAATTTTAAAAATTATGAAAATGATAAGCATTTTTAATTTTTTTTATTTCTTTCACCAAATTAATTTTTAATTTTTCAAAAAAAATAAAATAAAATCAAAATTTGAAAATCAAATCAAACATAACCTTTGGATTACTATTTTGCCTACATGCCTACTTCATTTGGAGATGGTTAATGCATATTTTTCTTTTTCTTTTTTTACTTTTTAATAATTTTTTCTTAAAATGTAATATATGTTTTATACGTTTCTATATGATTTTTACATGAGTCAAGGAACAGATAATGTCAAATATATATAATCTCAATACATTTTTACATATTCCAAACACTTCATAATATTTGAATACATTTTTTAACATTAACAATAACTCTATATATATAAACTTTAAACCCAAATTCACAAACAACACTCATTTTGGTTAATTAATTTAAAAACAAAAAAAAATATTAAAATACACTTAATTTAATCACATAACCGAACACGATTTTTTCATATGAAATGAAACATTAAACATATAAATCTCACCCTGTATATTTTCAATTATATATGCACTTAAAAATAAGGAAAAATTACAACCCAAAAAAAAAAAAAAAGGTTTAACCATTATAACAAAATAAATCATGAGTTTTTAATTTTGTCAATTTAAATTCTAGATTTTTTTTTTTTTCAATCTGAACCATTTGTCTATTTTTGTTATGTAAAATAGATGAAAAATAACTATTTTAGTCATTAATGAAAATGGATATTTTAGATATGTTATGTATACCTATATTGAGTTTCACGACTAAGGCCTCGTTTGGCAAGTGCTTATTTTAGTCAAAAAATTATTAAAAAAATCAAAAAGTCAAAGATTCTTTTTTCTCTTTACTTTTTGCACATATTTTCGTAAAAAGTCAAAAAGTCATTCCAAACATACTACCTTTTTTTACATCACATTTTAGCCAAAAAGCTAAAAAGTTACTAAAAAAATCTGTTCCTAAACGAGGCCTAAAATAGTATTTTTCGTCTGTTTTAGTCAACAAAAATAGGCAAATATTTTAAATTGAAAAAAAAAATTAGAGCTTAAATTTATAAAATTCAAAATTCAAAATTCAAAATTCAAAATTCAAAATTCAAAATTCAAAATTCAAAATTCAAAATTCAAAATTCAAAATTCAAAATTCAAAATTCAAAATTCAAAATTCAAAATTCAAAATTCAAAATTCAAAATTCAAAATTCAAAATTCAAAATTCAAAATTCAAAATTCAAAATTCAAAATTCAAAATTCAAAATTCAAAATTCAAAATTCAAAATTCAAAATTCAAAATTCAAAATTCAAAATTCAAAATTCAAAATTCAAAATTCAAAATTCAAAATTCAAAATTCAAAATTCAAAATTCAAAATTCAAAATTCAAAATTCAAAATTCAAAATTCAAAATTCAAAATTCAAAATTCAAAATTCAAAATTCAAAATTCAAAATTCAAAATTCAAAATTCAAAATTCAAAATTCAAAATTCAAAATTCAAAATTCAAAATTCAAAATTCAAAATTCAAAATTCAAAATTCAAAATTCAAAATTCAAAATTCAAAATTCAAAATTCAAAATTCAAAATTCAAAATTCAAAATTCAAAATTCAAAATTCAAAATTCAAAATTCAAAATTCAAAATTCAAAATTCAAAATTCAAAATTCAAAATTCAAAATTCAAAATTCAAAATTCAAAATTCAAAATTCAAAATTCAAAATTCAAAATTCAAAATTCAAAATTCAAAATTCAAAATTCAAAATTCAAAATTCAAAATTCAAAATTCAAAATTCAAAATTCAAAATTCAAAATTCAAAATTCAAAATTCAAAATTCAAAATTCAAAATTCAAAATTCAAAATTCAAAATTCAAAATTCAAAATTCAAAATTCAAAATTCAAAATTCAAAATTCAAAATTCAAAATTCAAAATTCAAAATTCAAAATTCAAAATTCAAAATTCAAAATTCAAAATTCAAAATTCAAAATTCAAAATTCAAAATTCAAAATTTATTTTGTTAGAAATTTATTTTAACTATGAAGTAATGGAGCAATTATTCAAAATCTCAAAAGCATTAACATGGTTATTGTACGGGGAGGAAATAATTCTCCTCGTATAATCCTGTTGACCAAGTCCACGCTCCTCCGTACGACGTCGCTTTGCCACCTGAAAACACAAACGTGAGCTAGCCGGCGGGTGTGTGCCGGAAACCTCTCCGATGCCTAAGTCAGAAAACTTGACAAATAGACAAAGCTCTAAGTTCTCAGAAAGATTGTGTTCAATTACCTCCTCCAAGGTGATGCTTGTGAGCTTTTATAAGTTTCATATGGCACAATCCTAGTAGGACTTGTATTTCTCCATACAGAGTCCTCCTAGGATTCAATCTCTTAAGGATAATGCTTATCCTTTTACACCCTCCCCCACCGCTTAAACCAAGTGGGATGGTTTTCTTTACAGCCGAACTTCCTTTTGACCGAAGTAAACTTGGCTATAAAAAATAATTTTAATTTTAATTTTAATTAAAGTATGATTTTAATTATGGAGACTTATTTATAAGTCCTTTTTCAGACACTTATGTTAGGCTAAGTCCTGTGTAATTTCTTATAGAGTCTCAAGTCTTATTTAGATAGGAATGTATTCCATAAGATCCTACATAAACGTAACGTGATGTGACACTTACATAAACGTAACATAACGTGACACCTATATAAACGTAACGTAATGTGACACCTACATAAACGTAACGTAATGTGTCACGTTACATTTCGCAAACTTAATGAGTTTTTATTTTTTTAAATTGAATGTGAAAATGTTGCTGGTTTATGTTGGTGTCACGTTACGTTTCATATAAATATGATCTATGGTAACGAAAAGACACGTTATTTTTTTGGTACGTTTCATATAGATACGTTTCATAGGTGTCACGTTACGTTTATGTAGGTGTCACGTTACGTTATGTTTATGTAGATATGATCTATGGTAACATTCAATTTGAATGTTACCATAGATTATAGGTGTCACGTTACGTTTATGTAAATATGATCTATGAAAATATGCAATTTCCTATAGGCCTATAAATTGTGTTAGATTATTTCTACTGGGCTGTTGACTCACCCTATAAGGGAATACCATTTTTCAGGCGCTAATGAGATGCTTTCTTCAAGGCAATAGCGTGGATGGACTTTCGGGAAGCAAGGGCTTCTTAATTATGTATTGTTGTGTTTTTGTTGGTATTTGTAAAGCCAATGGCTTAAGATGTGATGAGTGAGACTTAATTTGTGTAACCAAGCAATGACTTGGAATGTCACGCCCTCAAAATAATAACATTAAACCCATCAATAGAGACATGCAATGATATATAAAAGCTCCACTTTCTTCTATTCATCAAAGTTCCATTACCAGAAGTATTACATGTTAACAACAAAATGCAAATGCCCTAAAGGCTTACAGCTTTCCAAGTTAACACTTGGTTACAACAAAAGAGTGCTAACTCATTTACACATTAAGCCATTGGCTTGAATATACATGTAATACATCAAAGAAATAAAACAGCAAAAGTCTGCCTGCCTCTAGCCTCCTAAGCTACGTCCTTGGAGGTGGCATGCTACCTGTACCTGAAAATGATATTCCCATATAGGGTGAGCCACAGCCCAGCAGAAATATACTAAACCAAATATGAACAATGACTAAAAGATTGGCAGTTGATATATGGCTAACACTGATACTTTCCCTTATCACACCATACAGTCTCATGACATACAAGTCCACATTACAATCCATTTTCCATTTCTTTTAAATTCTCAATTTACAACCATGGCTCAGAACCTGGCCAAACAACTCACATGAGACAGTAACTCACATTAAGCCCCTTTTCATTTCATAATAGATAAGCATACTAGCTACATTACACACTAACAGATAAGCATACAAGCTATATCATCACTTCCACAGATATGCATAAGAGCACTATCACACTTCCAATGACAAGCATATGAGCTCTGTCAACACATTACTAGATAAGCATATGAGCTCTATCTATGGAGTCCATCCCCTATCTCCTCCCAACAACATCCGGTTTAGAGGTCCATCCCCTATCTTCCCCTAAACCGTGGAGTACATCCCCTATCTCGTCCAACACAACACAATGCATATAAACAATAATTATACACATCATCACACAACACATAAATTTAATGTATTCTTTCAGTCGTCATACTCAATGACACATTCCAGTGATTAGTCTCAGTTTGCCTAATCATCATGCATTGTCTACAACAATCAAGACTATCCTCCACCGATAGCCCAAAGTAGTTATTTCTATACAGAAAATAAATGCAACAATGGATATATAATCAACATTTCAACTAGGTGAGCGATAAATAATCCAACTGCACCCTTTAATCCCATACCTTTCCAAATCAATTCCTCATTTCTCATAATTAATTATACAAATTAATTAACCAATGTAATTAGGGCATATTTCATAATTAACATCACAACCCTTAGGTTCCATTTTCACTAATGTTTCAACATTAATTTCACTTTTCCATGCTAAACATGCATCTAGGTTTTATATAGCTAAAACCCCAACTTTTCAAAAAAATTACACAAAGGCCCAAACTCTCTCAAAATTACCCAACAACCCCAACATATCAAAATGCAAAAAATTAAAGACAAAGCTCATAAAGAGGAGTAGGATATTCCTACCTCGAAGTTAGAGCTCAGATGGAGAAGAGACCAAAACCAAAGTGCTCCAAAGACCAAGATTTTCGGGTCAAAACGACGCCCTCGACGATCCACACAACTTTTACAAAGGCCGAAGGTGAGGAACTCACTCCTACTAGATCAATACCTAGAGAAAAGTCAAGGTTTTAGAGAGAGGAGCTCTCAAAATGAGTTTTAGAAAAAGTAGGAGAGAGAAAGGAAAGTAAAAAGTGATTTAAAATCACCCAGCGGATAACTCATATACGCATGACCCGCTCGAGCGGAGAACAGAACGCTCGAGCGCCAAGAACAAAAATCTGGACACGCTTAAGCGCAATAAGGCCTGCTCGAGCGCCAAGACACAAGAATAAAGCACTTCCGCTCGAGCACAAAAACCAGTCCGCTCGAGCGTAAATTTTTGCCTCCTAGAACTTATACCCAGAAAGTACTACCCGCTCGAGCGCCACCAAACCCGCTCGAGCGCTACCGCTCGAGCGTAAACAAACCCGCTCGAGCGTAAAAATCACATCTGCAGAAGTTTTGCAGGAACACGAAATACTGGAGGTGTGCAATCCCCACTCGAGCACAAGAAGACCCGCTCGAGCGGATCGCCTAAAAACTGGACAACAAGGAATTGAAACCAAGGCCTAACCAACCTGTAACAACCCTGCTCAAAACATCCTAAAACTCAATCAAGTGGACTTAAAGGATGGCAACAAGATAGATACCACTACCAACTTCACGGAACCGAGTCTGGAACACAACAGAACAGTAAAGGGACAACCGGGATCGCTATATGGAAAGATGTAAGCCTAGAGGGTATTTAATTGTTTGTTAAACTGTAAACTCTAATGTATGAAAGCATGTTGTTTCTCACATTTATTCCGCATATGAGTTATCTTTATTGTATTATTTCGGGAGTGTTACAAAACACACCCATCGAAAAGAAGAACATAAGGTTTACGTGGTTCGGCAATGCGCCTACGTCCACGGGTAGCGAATTTCACTTATGGAGAGAAATACAAAGATTACAACGATGGAGGAAGAGGAGACAACACTCTCACTCTACTCACACTCACACTCACACTCATTATGTTGCTTAGGAAATTGCATGTTATCATAGATCATAGGTGTCACGTTTCGTTTATGTAGGTGTCACGTTACGTTACGTATATATAAATATGATCTATGGTTGTAGACGTCCCCGAACGCCCCGGGAGGAACGAGCTCCCGTTCCGTTCATTTTGGGGTCACTACAGCTCAGGACTCTCAAATTTGTCAGGTTCTAAATCTGAACCCAAAAGAAAGTTCCAATCCTGGCAAATCGTTTTTTTTGAGAAAAACAGATTCTGAAAAGCTGAAGAAGTGCCAAACAGGACTGGCTGCTTTGCCAGATACAGAGTCGCCACTAAAATGTTTTTTAATGGGAAATTTAGGAAACCCTGACTCGGTGCCAAATGGCCACCGTGTCTGTCATCACCAAAGTTGCCTCGGCTCGCAACTTGGTAGATTGTGGGAAGGTCACTTCGTGAGCAACCCGCGGCTCGCCCGATTCAAATGATCCGCCCTTACACCATGATCTCTATTTTTTGAAAACATATGTATGTTCTTATTCCGGTTTATTAGCCTAGGTTACTATGTGATGCGCACAAACATACAAGTTAGACTGGATCGCCCGAATTGGAACAAAACATTCATGCTTGTTTATTTGAAAGATGGTTTGACTACTCGGCAAGTAGGCTTAAAATGTAGATTCTTGCCACCCGCAGGTAGGCTTAGAAAAGATGGTTTGCCACTATCTTAGTGGGCTTAAGAATATTTGATGATTTATTTCCAATCCAACTAACCCAACCTTCACCCACAAGCATTCAGGCAGTTATATCACATAAGCATATTGCCTCATGGTAAGGCATGCTATCATGGCATTCACTCACACGCATGCAAGGATGCTAAAGCATAAAAGTCTTACCGGGTACTCCAAGCCAAAACAAAAACTCATTAGAAATCATGCATGAATCCTAAGTATACAGAAATACCTAATGCAACACATGCAAAAATGCAAAACTATCGCAGGCTCGGCTATTCTAAAGCATGGCATATGGGATGCTACAGCTAACATGTATTCAATCTTGGAATTGAAAATACAATGCGTTAGTATGATGCGCGGAGCCCGGTGCATGCAAAACAAATGATGATGCAAACATGCTGTCATACTGTATGCTAATATGAATATGCCCTAATCTAAACATCATAAGCGAGTAAATAAAAGGGAGAAAGACGTGGGGTTTGGAAGACATACAACACACAGCACGCACACTAATATTACAGTATGCCCTCGCGCAGAGGGTGCCGAATATAATATAAAGTCCAAATAAAGAAATATTACAGTCCAAATATTAAGTCCGAATAATAACAATCCTAATAATAACAAATTAACTAAGAAACTTAAAATGGTGTGCAACAGGGACTGCTTTGTCTGATGAATGATGTATGTCTGGGCTGCCTTGCGCGGAAATCCACTGGGATGCCCCCGATTAGCCTCTGTTTGTGATTTTTCTTGGAAAGCGTGCAAACTCCGGAGTTTGTCTGATTCTTCATTTTTGCAGTTGTAACAGAGAGCAAGAAAGGGGCAGGCAATGTTTTTCACGGATATATGATGCCTCGATCCTCCGTGCACAATCACGCATTTATCTAATGCATTGATGAAGAGGGTGTCGAAATGTTGAACTCAATATAGAGTGAAATGCAGCGTTTATACGTGTAAACACAACAAGAACCTAACACCATCATGGGGTAAAATCCGGAAGTGTCGGTGGATGGAATTGAGAACTTCCATCACTCGGAGTACGAAACGCACCTTCGTTTTCCCGTGCCCGGGCTAACTTCTATCCGAACACGATGCAATATGCATGATATGCTATGAATGCAACTAAGATACAGCCTAGTATGCCACAATGCTATGAAAATGAGATGTCTCGAAATGCGTGCACACAGGCACGCAAACCGAGAAAATGACAGAATGCGATCTAAGATACAACCTAGTATGCAGTATGCTGTAAAAAAGAGATGCCTCAAAATGCGTGCACACGGGTACGTAAATCGAGGCAATGGCATATGCAATGCAATAATGGGCTTACACCAACATGAGAGAGCCTCAGCCACACTCACATAAGAGGCCGATGGATGAAAATGAAGTACCTCGAAATGCGTGCACACAGGCACACAAATCGAGGCAATGGCATATGCAACGCAATAATGGGCTTACACCAACATGAGAGAGCCTCAGCCGGACTCACATAAGAGGCCGATGGATGAAAATGAAGTGCCTCAAAATGCGTGCACACGGGCACGCAAACCGAGACAATGGCATACGCAATGCAATATGGCTAAAATGGCATATAGAATGCAACATGAACTTACACTAACATGAGAGAGCCTCAGCTACACTCACATAAGAGGCCGATGGATGAAAATGAAGTGCCTCGAAATGCGTGCACACGGGCACGCAAACCGAGGCAATGACATATGCAATGCAATGGCATGGAAATATGATATGAAAACATGCCAATGGAATTTCAGCACTGAAATATGGGGGAAAACAGCCCCGAAATGAGGCGAAAACACACCCGATGCATGGAATCTCTCCCGAAATGCAAATTAGGCGCATAGAATGAACTACAGCTATACAAAGCATGCAGAATTGGTACATGAGATGAAAATACAGAAGCAAGGCAGCCTCAAAATAAGCATTTTTTCAATTTATGGCATGGCCAAACAGCAAACAAAGATAGGGCAACAATGGCATGCAAAAATGGCCCTAAACATGAGGTAAAGAAGCAACTCACAGTTGCTGACCCCAAACAGGTTAGGGCCCTTCAACAACATTGAAGAGGGGCCCAAAATAAGCCACTTTACAGAACTATAAAAACTCTAAAAACAAACATAGATATGGCTAAGCTCTTATGCAAGAAAAAGGGGCAAAAGGTGGCCAAAGAGGCAAGTGGTATATGCAAAGCCCAAACTGAAAAATTCCCTTCTACAACATTGAAGAGGAACCAAAGATATGCACATTTACAGTTTATGGAAGCCCCGAAATCAGTATAAAAACATGCTAGAAATGCAATGCAAAATGAGGCTCAAAAGTGGCTATAACACAAAGTATACAAAATATTCATCAAACAGCCAAAGACCCTTAATGAAACATGAATAATGGGCCAAAATAAGACTATTTTTAGTTCTGTAAAAAGGCCAAAAACAGAAGCACAATGGGCTGCCAAAGCATGCAAAAATGGGGACCAAAGAGGGGATATAACATGAAGTGGCACATGGAAGTCCCAAACACTGATGAGCCCTCCTTCAATGTTGAAGAGGGGCTCAAAATAAGACTATTTTTAGTTCTGTAAAATGCCCAAAAATGGAAGAATAATGGGCTGCCAAAGCATGCAAGAAAATAGCATTCAAGGAAGATATTGAAGCAAGTGCAAGATGGGGGGCTCAAACAGGGTTGAGCCCTTAATGAAACAAGAAAATGAGCTCAAAAAAATGACCGTTTCAGTTTTGGTCGGAGCTCAAATCAGTAAGCACGTATGGCTAAGAAAAGATACCAAAATAAGCTCAAAAAAGGGAAAAACACTACTTACCCTTGAAGGCTTGACTTTGGTTGCCTCTTGGCTTGAGTTTGTGGTTCCTTAGGCCTTGGAGAACACCTTCAAACTTCTGGAATGGAGGATGGAAGGGTGGGGGTTGGTGGTGTAGAAGAAATGGTGGTGTAGGACTTGGAGGTTTTTTAAGGAAATAAGAGAGATGGAGGGAGATTTGTGTATCAAGGCTTGAAGACCAATTTTTCTAACCTCTAATCCCAATGCTTGCAGCTGGTTATCAGGACCAAAAGGAGGGGGAGCATGGAAGGAAAGGGTGGGGGAAAAGGACTAAGGCTTTCCCCCACAAAATATCCCCCGGATACAGATGTTTCTGGGGAACAACAGCTATACAGATGTAAATTGCCAATTGAGAGGATCATGGCCGGCCACCTTTTGGAGTTGCAGGTGGTCGGCCGGCTAGGGGTCAAAAGGGTCAAGTTCAGTTAGTGGCCGGCCACTACAAAAAGATGGCCTCCCAGGTCCCCTCATCGCAACCCTGTGGTTCGAATTTGGAAACTGTAAAACAGGAGAGAGAATAGGCCACTTTTAGGAGGGGTTCAAAAGGGTCAAGCAACATTAGTGGCCGACCACCAACTTTTCCTGTGGTTCGAATTTGGAAACTGTAAAACAGGAGAGAGAATAAGCCATTTTTAAGAGGGGTTCAAAAGGGTCAAATGGAATTTCTGGCCGGCCATATGATATTAGGATCCTCCCATGTGTGTACAACACAAATATGTGGTTTGGGGTTGAAGAAAGTGGCCCCAAGGTGTTCAACATTGGCTCGGAAGTGCGAAAAACGGGTGTCGGAGGGCGAGAATGGAATATAACTGGTTGCCAAGATAATTGCTGGCCTCCCACCCTTCAGTGACCTTCCCGGTGATGAAACAGAGGTACCCGCCAAAAATGAACAAAAACCGATGCAAAACGAAAGTTCGAGGACCAAAACACGCAGTTCGGGGTCCCGAAAACGGGCTATTAAGCACCGAAAGTGGCATTCGGCCACGAAGTGGGTTTCTCAGAACCCAGTGTCCCTCAAAAGGGAGTAAAAAGGAAGTATGCCAAAAATCAGAACAAACGGAGATGGTAAGGCGGTCCCGAACCGAGGCACACGGCCAACGGTTCCGAAAAATCGGAAACCGGACTCCGAAATGGGCAAAATGGCCTGCGGCCACAAAATGTAGCCCACGGCCACTGAGAGATGATCTACAGGACTTCTCCCTCCCCTCAGAAAAAGAAACAGAGAAAACCGAGTCTGGTTCGCAAACCGAGACAAGGCACAAAAGAGGGTTCGGAAGTCCGGAGGCAGGGCTCGCGGCCGTGACTCTGAAACTTCTGAACGAGCACATTATGCAACATCACCAAGCGCTCAATTGGTGACGTCTGAGTCTTAAGGTCGGTTAAAAATGGGGTGTCTACAATGGTAAAATTCAATTTCCTATATATGGTTTTACTATTATTTATGATATTAACAACTAATATTGAGGGTCAATGCGTCAACAAACTTCTTACAGGACTTGTGGGAACATAAGTTTTTTAGTAAGACCATATGTAGCATAAGTCTCCCTAATAGGACTTATAAATAATTTTCCCTTTTAATTATTTATTTTGATAATATTGGAACTATATTTCTATAAAATTATTATTTCAATATATATATTAATTTTAGTTAAATTATTCGTATATTTTGATAATTTTAGTTCTGTCGTATTATAAAAGTGTAATTATCATATAATAATTTTGTATGATATATATTAAATTATAAAATAATAAAATAAATACTCAGTTTGATATTAAAAATAATAGTTAAATTAGAAGAAGAATTAGTAACATAAAATTAAATTAATTCTAACTATTTAATTTTCTTTTATATTCGTTTGGAAAATAAAAATATGTAGAAATAGAAATTATATAAAATTTATTAAAAAAATTAAATATAAATATTTTGTAGTTGGATTATCATATAATTATTTTTTACGATATACATTTATAAATTAAATTATAAAATTGTAAAATAAACACTCTTAATTATATTAAAATATAAACTATATAGAAGAAATTCAACAACGACTAACCAACAAAGGTATGGCTAAGAAAAGATACCAAAATAAGCTCAAAAAAGGAAAAATACTACTTACCCTTGAAGGCTTTACTTTGGTTGCCTCTTGGCTTGAGTTTGTGGCTCCTTAGGCCTTGGAGAACACCTTAAAACTTTTGGAATGGAGGATGGAAGGGTGGGGGTGCTGTAAAACTGGCGTGCAAG
>NW_021026180.1:255755-268232 GCF_004153795.1 Camellia sinensis | reverse complement strand
CCATATAATCAAGTAAAAGTGTATAAAGAAGTGTAGGAAAAATCCCTACCTCAAGCTAGAAGAGGAAACAAGCAAAAACCCTAATTTTCAGTTGTATTGGATTTCGATCTCCACCGGTCAAAACGTTGCTCTCGCCTAGCTTTTCACTTTGATCTTAAGAACTATGGTCTAAAACCTAATAGATTTTGGTAGATCAAAGACTTTATATGATTAAAGTAACACAAAAAAAAAAAAAAAAAAAAGAGGAAAGATTTTAAATGGGGAATATATTCATGTACATCATTCACTAGGAAGCCATAGTTTTCATTCTGGAATTATTCAAAATGATTTTGAACTTCATGAGTAATATTAAAGTTCTTTCAGAATGTGGTATAATATATTTTTTTTCTTTTTTAGACTATTGAAATACAGTATAATATCATGTTAGTAATTTTTATTGGAAAAGTGAACTAAGTCCTCTATCAGGATGGCAAATTTTTGTTACATTCAATCCTTGCTATTTCCAAGGAGTGTGCTCATACAAAGAACTAAATATTTTTGTCCTGTATTACTTAATAAAGGTAATCTTTTTAGGTTTTAACCACCTCTCTCTCTCTCTCTCTCACACACACACACACACACACACACCTCTCTTTTGGTTTTCCTGCTTATCAACTTTCTTTACCCCTAATCCACAAGATAATATCAGTGGAGAGCTCAAAGTTATTGGGTGCATTGCTGAGTGCACATGTGGTGAATTTTTTAACTCTAGACACAGAGTAAGTTGTTGGGGACAAAAATAAGAGTACAATTTAATGAATGATTATTTCATGCCATGCTTCTTCAGAGTTGAAGTGGAAGTTCTTGTGAAGAAATTTTGTTTGATTCTTTTCTTGATTTTCATTTGGTGTCAAAGATTTCTTTTTATCCCACAATTTTTTTTTTTCTTTAGCCGTGTAAACTGGATTCATTTTGGTCTATGTTGCTCTTCTTATTATATCAAAATAATGTTATCATGTCACCTGTTCCTTATGGAATCAATATGTTAAATATATAAATGAAGTTTGAGATGGTAAGATTGCAGATTGCACCTCTGTGACAGACATTTGAAACAGAAAGCTGATAGGTGGAGAAATGCTTGATATGCATATTGCATCAAAATCTCCCAAAGAAGATAACACTTGGATTTAGAAGCTTGTAGCCCTTTTTTTATTTTTCCATTTTCCTTTTCTTTATCTTGTTTCTATAGTTGTTTAGGTACCTTCCAGGGATTCCTGTTCGAATTTGACTTATTATCTTTTATTCTTCCTGCTTATTAGGTATTCACTTGCCTAATCAATCTCGCTCATCTCAAAGATGCGGTATCACATCCAATTTGGCTTCTATACATGCTGCCTTCAGCAAGAATTCTATGTAAGTTTGTTTCCAGCATTATGTTAAGAGTTCCGTCCTTGCTTTAGTTTTATTTCTTATCAATTATTTTCATGCAATTTTTGTCTTTATTTTTTTGTCAGTCCATTTTTCTGATACTCTATTAGTTCTATCCTGACTACTTTAGTTTTATTTCTAGTCAATCATTTATATGTGTTGTAAACTTTTGGACATAACTGTGCAACTTCCTAGCTACTCTGAGTAGAATTGATATTGTATACTTTTGGACATCCCTAAAATCACAATGTAGACGTCCCCGAACGTCCCGGGAGGGAATCCCACCCGTTTTGTTCATTTGGGCTCACTACAATTCAGGACTCAAAGTCACGGTCCTGTATCTAATCTCATGGAGTACAATGCAAGACTGATGAATCATCAAAGAGTCCAAATCTGGCAAATCATTTTTGAAAATAGATTTTTTTGAAAGAAGTGCCAAACATGGACTGCTTTGCCAGATACAGAGTCGCCACCTAAATATTTTATTTTGGAAAATTTAGGAAACCCTGACTCGTTGCCTAAGACCACGTGTCCGTCATTACCAAAGTTGCCTCGGCTCGGGAACTTGGGTACGATTGGGGAAGGTCACTTCGTGAGCATCCCTGCTCGCCCGATAAAAGATCGGCCTCTGCTAACCATGATATCGAGTTTTGAAAACATTATGTGTTCTTATTCCGGTTATTAGCCTAGATTTACTACGTGATGCGCACAGCGTACAAATATAGATCGGATCGCCTGAATTGGAATAAAACATCTCATGTTTGTTTTTTTGAAAGCGGTTTGCTACTCGTAAGTAGGCTAAAATGTGGATTTGCCACCCTCAGGTGGGCTTAGAAAACATGGTTTTGCCACTATCTAGTGGGCTTTAAACTCACAGTCAATGTATTATTCCAATTTAGATAATCCAACCTTCACCCACAGGCATTCAGGCAGATATATCATATAAGCACATAGCCTCATGGTAAGCATGCTATCATGGAAAACACTCACACACATGCGGCATGCTAAAGCATGAAAGCTTACTGAGTACTCCAAGCCAAAGAAATAAACTAATTAGAAAACATGCATGAATCCTAACTATACAGATATACCTAATGCAACACATGCAGGAATGCTCGGCTATTCTAAGATAGCGTATGATGATGCTACAGCTAACACGCATTCAATTTAGAATTGAAGTACAATGCAGTTAGTATGATGCGTCGAGCCCGGTGCATGCAAAACAGATGAATGAATGCAAACATGCAAACATAAGTATGCTAATTGAAATATGCCCTGATCTAACCATCATAAGCTAGTAAATAAAAGGGAGAAAACGTGGGGTTGGAAGACATACACACACTCACGCACACTTATTACACAATTGCCCTCGCTCGGAGGGTCCGAATAAATAATTAACTACTCTAGCTATTTAAATATTACAAAACTCTAATTAATTAATAAATTAATTACAAAAAGGAGGTGGCCGCAGCTCCGCCTCAGAATGCTTGGATGATGCATGCTTGATTCGCTTTACTCGGAAACCTGATGCCATGCCACTGTTGCCTCTGTTTGCACTGTTCTGCACCTCTGAGGACTATGAAAATCCTGGAGATGCCTCTAAGTTGCTCCTTGAGCATTGTGAGATGCCACCGGCCAAGGTAAAGATCCACCAGCCATTGATAAATGGTCATTGACCAGTTGTGAAGCCATCGGCCAGATATTTTTGGTCGGTCGACACTGTATGTAGTCGGTCGGCCAAATCTTCTTGCAGAATCCTATTTTGACAGCAGCAGAGGACAGACAGTACATGGCATGGAATTTTCAAAACAATGTGTGCATGTCCACTCTCCCTATCATGTTATGGACTCAAGGGAGTGTGGACCTCGGTCCTTGGGCCACCAATCACGCATTTCAATGCATGATGGCCAAAGGCACCAAGTTTGCAAATCAATGTAAATGAATGCACAAAACCAATGAAAGCTTCACATTCTATCATGTTGAGATCAAGGGCATCAGCGGCCGAGAATTGAGACGCGTTTCGTCACTTTAAGTACCAACGCGCCTCACTCCTCATGTTTGGTTTGACACCCCAAACCAAACAAAATGCAATGCATGTGTGCAATGTGACTTAAGTATGCAAAATGGCTCAAGCATGCAATATGAGGCAAAGTTTAGCAAAGCATGCCAAATGCAATGAAAACTAAACATGCAAATGTACAATGTGCTAAGCATGCAATACTACAATGCGACCTAGATAGGCAACTAGGCAAAGTGATAAGCACGTAACAATGCATTAATTACAAGGATGCAACAATCATGCAATGTAATGAGCATACTACAAGATACTAATGCATGATCCCTGGACTTATGCTAAGATGGAGGAACCTCAGCCACACCCCAAAACAGTGGCCAAAAAGGATGGAAATGATGGATAAGGCACAACTAAGTATGCACATGCAAAGGTCCCAACACTTAGGCACAAAAGGCAACTTTCAAGGACACTTAAAAGAAGACAATCATGGGCATTAAACCAACATATTAAGCTCTGAAATACATGCAAAGGGGATGATGCTAAGCCACTCAAATCATGCAAGTAAGGCACACAAAGAAGCCCAACACTTGAAACTAACCAAAGGGCTTAAGTCATGACCACATGAGGCAAGTCTCAAAGGGGAAAGGGGACCAAAATCAGAGGTCAAGCATGACCAAATAATCCCCAAAACCTACTAATATGGCAGCTAAATAACCTAAACATGGAGGCATGCACAATGACTCATTTTAAGGCACAAAAGAACACATCTTCAAAGCATGGAAACGATGATGAATGCAAGCATACAAGCATGGATTATGGACTGAAATAGCATGGGAAATAATTCCAAATCATTGAAACAACCCAACTAAAGCATGCTTATGACTCACACACTCAAAGCTCACAAGCCAAAATGCATGGTGGCTATACTAAACATGGCAAAGATGACCAAATCAATACCAAACAGACCTTAAGCATGGTAAAACATAACTAAAAGCTTCATGAAGTCAAGCTAAAGTATGCAAGCATGATGGCCTAAATGCATGGCACATGTTATGACAATAAAGGGAGCTACTAAGCAAGTGTATAATGCATGTAATGGACCATCAATCCGACCAAAAACAGAGGTATAATATGACCAAATAACACCAAAAAACCTCTGAAATGGAGCCAAGTAAAGCTAAGCATGCATTCTACCCTTATGAGCCAAAAACAACAAGCAAATGAAACACAAAGGGAGAGGGGTGTCCCTCCCCTATGCAAGACCTCAAAACCCCTTCACCACCACTGAAAATCCTCTGGATTTCAGTGGTGAGAAGGCCAATACACAAAGGTTCCCAAAGTTCAACAAAGAAGGCACAAAAAGGGCCAAACAAGGCCTAAGAGGGGGAGGTCGACCCCCAACACAAAAATGACCTTAATGAAACATCTTAAACATGAAAAATCAAAATTTTTATTAGTTATACACCAAGCTTAAAACAGCATGCAAAGTGGGTTAAAAGCTAGTGCAAGAATGGGGAATATAAAGCAATAATGCTCACCCTTGAAGAACACTTGAAGAACAGCAACTCCAGCCCCCTCCTTCTGATCAAAACCAACTCAAAACTCCAAGAACAAACTCTCAACACCTCCAAAACCGAAGCATGGTGTAATACTAGGTGCCTTAGTGCAAAACTAAGAACAAAACACCCTTTTGGACACTAACACACACAAATGAAGAGAGAGAGGGAGATATAGAGAGAGAGTGATATATATATCATATATATCTCTGATTTGCTCAACCCCTTCAAAGGAGAAGAGAGGTCTCCTTTTATAGAGCAAGAGAAGGGCCTAAGCTTCTTGGAGAAGCTAAGGTAAAAGGGTCAAGGGGGGCAAGCTTCTAAGGGAAGCTAAGTCAAAGGTCCAAGCTTCTTGAGGAAGCTAAGACAAAGGTCCAAGTTTCCTCAAGAAGCTTGAGCAAAGGGTGCAAGCTTCTTCAAGAAGCTTAGAACAAAAGGGTGCAAAGGGTGCAAATCCTCCATACACGTGTATGGAGGGGGTGCATTGTGGATACCAGCTATCACAACTGGCATAAAATATCTGCCAAAAGCAGATGAACAGTGGTCGACCAGCCAAAAATAACAAATTGACCAAATAAATGGTCGACCGACCATAAAGAGTGCCGACCGGTCATCACCAATGGCCGGTAGCAACAAAACGGGGCCGGTGGCCTCAAGCCATGGCCGGTGAGGTGTGGGGATGAATAACAAGCCTTCCTTTACCCTCAGAAGCAAAACAACAAGTGCTTGGTGCAAAACCAAACACAAAACAGGCAAGTCGGGAGGTCTTGAGGCAAGGCGCGTGGCCGAAACCTCCGAGAACTCAGGACAAACACGAACATGGATGATCACCGAGTGTTCAAATGGTGACGTTTAAGTCTTGAGGACGGTCAAAAATGGGGTGTCTATAGTTGCCCCTCTTTGACAGACCTCGAAAGTCATAACAATGACGGGAGTGAGTGTTAAAGCCTAGAGATGACCCATTTTTGACAAGGCCAAAGACTTAGACAAAGCATATAAGCTACAAACAAAGATATGCGCCCAAAGGCAGGGGCAAAATACAAAAAAATGCACGAAGCCGAGCATAACTTATGATCATGCAAAGAAAGCTGTAACGAAGCAAATCATGCAACAGTTTTAAGCAATCAAACACAAATCCAACTACATTACAATGTTGAAAGGATGTAAGAGAATTATGTAATTCTCGCTATGTCTCACGTGGAGAATACAATACCTGTCCGGTTCGTCTGGTCGTGCCAGCTTCAAATGAACCGTACATACAATATCGTGCCTGAAAAAAAGAGAAACTTAACAGGTATAATATCGTTAGCAACATGCATAACAATGCAATTGAAAAGTGCGTGACAACGCGAGTGAAGGGGTGCATGACAATGCAACCTATGCGTGGTGCATAACAATGCGGAAAGGTACATAAACACATGTAAGTAAAGCATACGCGGCAACGCATACAATGTGTGAAGCAGGAATTGAAATATAAACATGTAAGCCAAGCATGCAGTAACACATGCAATGTGTATGGCAGGAATGAACACATGTAAGTAAAGCATGAAATAACGCATGCAATGTGTAACCTCCTGTAAGATGCATAAACACATATAAGTAAAGCACACACAGAAATGTATGCAATGTGTAAAGCAAGCAGGGTATGAACACATGTAAGTAAAGTACACGTGAAAACGCATACAATGTGTAACCACTTGAAAGATACATATACACATGTAAGTAAAGCATGTAGTAACGCGTGCAATGTGTATAGCAAGAATGAACACATGTAAGTAAAGCATGCAGTAGCGCATGCAATGTGTAACCTCCTGTAAGATGCATAAACACATGTAAGTAAAGCACATGCAGAAACGCATGCAATGTGTAAAGCAAGCAAGGTATGAACACATGTAAGTAAAGTACATGCGAAAACGCATACAATGTGTAGCCACCTAAAAGATACATATACACATATAAATAAAGCATGCAGTAACTCATGCAATGTGTACAGCAGGACCTTGAACATATATAAGTAAAGCAATACGCAACAACGCATGCAATGTGTATAAAAGCAAAAAAAAAAGGGGGGGGCATATTCAACTGAAGCATGGTAAAGACATGTTATTCATGATGTTGAGATGCAAATTCAGAACAAGACGAGGCATTGTATAATGCGAGACGCGTAACGAGCATGACAATTATAGTCAAAACAAAACAATGCAATACCACATGTTTAAAGCGATTTGCAGAATCCGCAAGGCATATAAAAGGATACGAGGAAGGATACTCTTTGCGTGCACCGAGCATCGCGCACAGAAGACATGGCTCGAGGTCAACACGAAGGCCAGTTAATGTTCAAAAGTGCACTTTCTTGCACTGTCTTGAGTAATGAAGGTGCCAAACCATATAATTGACCCGAACAAGGGCGCGGGAGGTGCATCGACCACAAGGGGAGGCCACCGGTATTAACCCAGACACTCTGCTGCCCTTCTCCCCTTTTGCTTTACTTTCCTTTTTACTGGTAGTTTAAGCACATTGTACTGCCGCAGTCAGATCTTACTTTTTCAAAACTGTATATATTTTTTTGCAAAAGACATGATGGAAATGAAACAGCTATTTTGGTCCAAAAAGGTGTTACACTTATACTTTTCATGCATTACATCGCAGCGCATTACACAACAATGTAAATGAGGTTTGAATCTTTATTTGAAGAGTAAACGTTTGCCTCGTAATAATCTGGTAGTGAGCTGACTAACGGCAAAAACAACTCGATAAGCAAAACAATGAACTCAATAAGCTAACCAAGTGTAAATACAACTCGATAAGCAAAGCAAAAACTTAAAGAATGTAAAATACAACTCGATAAGCAAACGTACAACAACTCGATAAACAAATAGACGTGACTTCGTAAAATCGCCACCGGAAGACATTGGGAAAGGTTCCGACCACAATTCCTCAACATGTTCAACTTCTAAACAGCTAATGGAACAAGAGGGAAGGCCATCGGCAATAGGGAAAGGCCACCAGCCATAATAAATTTCCATCGGCCAATAGTGGTGGTTGGTCGGCACTATTTTTGGCCGGTCGGCCATAAATGGCAAGAACCACCAGAATGCTGACAACTGTCTTCCACTCACACCTTATCTCCTACAAAAAGCCTCAACTTCGTAGTTTTTCTCAATTCAACACTGATTTGCTCCAAATGGAAGAGTTTCTTTCCCAAAATCTCATAGCTTGGATTGCCAACTTAGATGGCTCGGAACGGCTGAATTTCCGAGGCTTCGGCATAAACGCACTATTCACTCTAAGTCGTACTCTACTGCACTTTCCGTTCCTCCATGCCGCGGCAAGATTTTGGAATTCGGTAACACATGTCTTTAGCTTTGGCGGGCAAGAGGGATGTCCTACCTTCGAAGATTTCCTAGTTTTGATGGAATCCGAGCACAACGAAGAAATCTTGCCCCAACTTCGCTTCAGCCACGCCCAAGCTTTAGGGCGAATGTGTGGGCTCACAATGCATGACGCTCAATCTTCGATTGGTGACAGAATGCTGGATGTTCCGAGTTTGATTTGTCAATTTTTTGATGCCGGTGACCGCGGCGACCATCATTGGCAGGGTTTTCGGCGACATGTCCTCTGTTTGTGCATGCTATCTCATTTCTTGCTTGCCTTGGGCTCCAGATGATCTAGTGTCCGGTTGATCGAAGTTGCCCAAGGCTTGAAGGAGGGCAAGAGCTGCATTGCCATGATATTGGCCGAGACATTGATGGGCTTGGATGCTTTCCATCGCCGGGAGACAACCAAATTTGCAAGGAGTCCACTATTGCTGCAGGTAATGTTTCCCACCCAATCTCACATATTTATTGCTCACATCACTCGGCCCTCAGGCTCAGTTTTTTTTTCTCACAAAACCCTTTTCTCACTTTTCTCTCATCGTACATCTCTCTATTATTTATTCTCTCATTTTTCATCCCTTCCCAGGTGTGGTTGCTGGACAAGTTGCAGGTTGTGGACTCTTGCCCAGCATACTCAGCTCGCGGCTACTTCTTCCGGCAACGCCTAGTCGATGCCCTTGATGAGGGATGGTGGTTCGATTGGATGTGCAGCTTGTCCGCAGACCACATTACTTGGTGGTGCCCTTGGCTCAACCTACCGGCAATGAGTTACAGCATGTCCCGGTAGACTGGGATTCAATTGATTGGCTTAACTCACTGTGTGTTCTACTTCTCATTCCGGTTCCAGCGCCAGTTCAGCCATGATCAAACTTGCCCGCTAGAGGGGATAGAGTACCCAGCTGCATTTTTGGTCCAAGGCGTACAGCTTGCTCGATATGCTACGGCATGGGGAACTAGAGAGCTCTTGGTCCCCGCTCCCACTTTCAATTGCACCTTGTCTGATGAGTGCATAGATTGGCTCAATGAAGAGGCACAGATTGGGCCCAGCTTGGCATCAGAGGCTTCGACTAGCTCAAGGAGGGAGCGCAGGAACACCTGACTTATCTATGCCCCGGATTTATTGCTTTATTAGTACTTTCAAGTTTTCTTTATGAATGTAATAAAAAGCAACTTTAATTTGTATGCAAAAGCAGGAGAACTCTGTATTGAAATCAATGAAATTAAAGGTTGTGGGTACTGAAAATTTTCCGCTTTGGTCCAAAAATGGTCTAAGTTGTAAAAAGATTAATTTGAACAAAGTCAACTTTTATCAAAAATTTTCAAAACCATTTTCGATATGGATCAGAACTGGACGCGCCTGAGATCTATCACTGAGACGCACAACCCCAAATCCCAGCAACTGGAAAGTTTCCCCTAGTTTGAATAACACTGCACTGGAGATCACAACCGAACTCTTGAATGCTGAATAGACAAAGATGACCGAGGTGATCAAATGGACAAAGTTGGTCGGAGAAAAGTTTATGGCTGAACTTCAGGATGAAGTTCCCTACGTATCCCAAAGATAGGAATCAAGCCTTACGTAGTTCAGGCTTAGGTTCACTCGAGTATTTTCACTCTCCTTTTACGCTCTAACTTTTGCCAAGGCCGCCCTTTGCGGGTTTTCAACCTTGTGAGCTCCGTTTTTATAATTTCTAATTTTTCATGCTCTAACTTTTGCCTAGGTCGCCCTTTCAGGTTTTCGGCCTAGCGAGCCTCTCAGGGGTAATATTTTTTCAACTTGTCCATATTGATCAACTGTGAAAACTCTAGGCTATCTAGATCCATCAGAACCACAGCTCCACCTGACCAAATAGACTTGATGATGTAGGGACAAGTCCAATTGGGTCTGAACTTGCCCCTAGGGTCGTGGATGGGAGCTCGGTTGTCCTTGAGCACCAGATCTCCTTCTTTTAAATTCCTGGACTTAACTTTCTTGTTGAAAGCCCGGGCAATTTTGCGTTGATAACCTTGAACATGGTACAGTGCTTTCAGTCTTCTCTCATCAAAGAGCATGAGTTCTTCAAATCTGCTTTGCTGCCAATCTGCTTCGGCTATCTGACACTCAGCCAGTACTCGCAACGATGGAACCTCAATCTCGATAGGTAGAACGGCCTCCATCCCGTAAACCAATGAATACAGAGTCGCCCCAGTAGAAGTTCTAATTAAAATCCGGTAGCCCCACAGAGCAAACGGCAGTTTATCTGTCCAGTCCCGGTAGGTTTCCACCATCTTCTGCATTATGTGTTTGATATTCTTGTTGGTGGCCTCAACTGCTCCATTGGTTTGTAGCCGGTATGTGGACGACTTATGAAAAGCCACGTCGTATTTTTCCAACAAGTCAATCACTTCTTTCTCGAAGTGGGAACCATTATCTGAAATGATCTCGTTCGGGACCCCGTAGCGACAGATGATGTTGTTTCTGATGAAATTCGCAACATGTGAAGCCTTCAACACCGCATAAGATTGGGCTTCAACCCACTTCGTGAAGTAGTCTATCGCGACCAGGATGAACTCATGACCATTCGACCCCTTCGGAGTGACAGCCCCGATCACATCAATTCCCTAAACTGAAAATGGCCATAGTGAGGTCATGTTGTATAGCTTTGATGGCGGGATGTTCATACGGTTTGCATGGATCTGACATTTATGGCATCGCCGAACAAAATCGATACAATCTTCCTCCACGGTAGACCAATAGTAACCCTATCTGAGGATCTTCTGAGCTAACATCACCCCATTCATGTGTGCACCACATTCCCCTCCATGGATGGCCTCCATCAAGCACTTCGATTCTTCGGGGTCAACACACAGCTTATGCATTCCCAGATGACCTCTCTTGTACAGTTTTTCCCCCGCAGATGATGAACTGAACGGCCATTCTTCTGATTGCCCTTTTATCCTTGGCATTTTCCCCTGGTGGATACGCTTCTTTCTCCAAGAAATTCCAAATGTCGAAATACCAGGGGTTCTCGTCTTGAACCTCATCTATAGCAGAAATCGACTCGTATGCTGGTACAAATTTCTGGTCAATGATGACTAGATGCATCCGAACTCCAAAAGGGATGTCTATCATGGAAGATAGAGTTGTTAGTGAATCTGCGAACCTGTTGTTTTCTCTTAACAGATGAGCAAAATTTAGCTTCTCAAACCGAGGAATTAACAAGTCCAAGGTTTGATGGTACATTATCATTTTCTCTTCTTTGACTTTTCAATCTCCTTTTTCTTGAGACATAACAAGGTTTGAGTCCCTGATGACGTCCAACCGTTTTGCCCCTAGTTCTAGGGCTGCTTCTAGACCAGCAATGCATGCCTCATATTCTGCTTCGTTGTTCGAGACTTTGAACCGGAGTTTGATGGCTAGAGGGATACGAGAATTGTCGGGTGCTATCAGCAAGACTCCTATCCCATATCCGTATTGGTTTGATGCTCCGTCAAAGTACATCGTCCAAGTTTCGTCTTCGATATGCAAAATGGCCTCATCTGGGAATAAGTACTCAACTGCTTCACCTCCTTCCACTGGATGATCGGCTAGGAATTCAGCTACTGCTCTTCCCTTGACTAACTTGTGAGTCACATATTTTAGATCGAATTCGGAAAGCAACAGCAACCAACGAGCTAGCCTACCCGTAAGTGCTGGTTTCTCAAAGAGATATTTGATGGGATCTAGTCTTGAAACCAACATTACGGAGTGAGCTAACAGGTAGTGTCGCAGCTTCCTAGTAGCCCATACCAAGGCCAAACAAGCCTTCTCGAGTGGAGTGTAGCGGGTCTCGTAGTCCAACATCTTCTTACTCAGATAATAGATAGCTTTCTCCACTTTATCCTCTGATTCTTGCGTAAGCATGCAACCCATCGTAGTTTCAGTCACTGAAAGGTGCAAAATCAACGGTTTTCCCGGCTCAGGCGGTGACAACATAGGTGGGTTCTGTAAGTATTCCTTGATCTGTTCAAAAGCACGCTTCTCAAAGTCGTCCCACTGGAATTTCTTTCCTTTCTTCAGGAGACCAAAAAGTGGTTCACAAGTCAAGGTTAATTTTGAGATAAACCGTCTTATGAATTGCACTTTACCCAGAAAGCCTCGAAC
>NW_021026180.1:213388-237348 GCF_004153795.1 Camellia sinensis | reverse complement strand
ACACTCCGTCATCACCGGAGTTGTCTCGGCTCAGGAGCTTGGGTACGATCAGGAAGGTCAGCTATGAGCACCCCTTTTGCCCGGTCCGAGGACCGGCTCTACTAACCGTGATATCCGATTTTTGAAAACGTTATGTATTCTTATTCCGGTTATTAGCCTAGAATTACTATATTATGCGCACACCAAACAAGTATAGACTAGGTTGCCTAATTTGGAAATAAGCATTGCATACCCGTTTGTTTTGGGAAATGTTTTGGAATTTGCTACTCGGCAAGTAGGCTAAAATACGGATTTCAACGAGTTTTTCCAACTCAGGCAGTCCAACCTTCACCCACAGGCATTCAAACAGTTTATTCACATAAGCACTTAGCGCATGGCAAGCATACTGTCATGGCAACACTCACACGCATGCGGGATGCTAAAGCATAAATACTTACATCGTACTCCGTGCCAAAACAATAACTAGTTAGCAAATATGCATGTCCTAGTTCATGTTAAAATGACTAATGCATCGCATGCAAAATGCAATTAGAGTAGGCTCGGCTAACCTAAACATGGCATGTGAAATGCGATCATTTATGCACGTATATCAATTTTGAATTGAAGTACAAATGCAGTTAGCGTGATGTACCCGGAGCCTAATGCATGCAATACAAATGCATGAATGCACACATGTATAGCATAAGGTATGCTAAATTTTAAAAATGCCTAGTCCTACACCATAAAGCAGGTAAATAAAAGGGAAGAAGACGTGAGGTTGGAAGACATGCACACACTCACCGCACACTTATTACATAATTGCCCCTCACTCGAGGGACCATATAAATATTACAGTCCGAAATAAAAACAAATAAATATTACAGAATTCTAATTAAATTAATAGAAAGAATGCAAAAAAAGAAGAGGGTGGCCGCAGCCTCTGCCTCGGGATGCGCGAATGATGCATGCTCGAATCTGGCCCGCCTGGAAAACCCAATACCGTAACCCCTGCCACCTCTGTTTATACTGCCTGTCTCTCTGAAAATTGCCAAAGCCCTAGACAGGTTCCTTGCATGCTGGCAGAGTACCACCGGTCTACGCAATCAAAAGCATGCGGTCCTACGCAAGTAATGAAATTAATATGCGGTCTACGCAATCAAAAACATGCGGTCTACGTAGGTAATGAAATTAATAAATATGCGGTCCTACGCCAAGCAATACACGCGGTCTACGCAGGTAATGAAATTGAACAAACATGCGGTCTACGCAAGCAATACCATGCGGTCCTACCGCAAGCAATACATGCGGTCTACGCAGGTAATGAAATTGAACAATTAATGCGGTCTACGCAAGCAATACATGCGGTCTAACGCAGGTAATGATTGAACAATTATGCGGTCTACGCAAGCAATGCATGCGGTCACACAGGTAATGAAATGGATTACAACATGCGGTCTACGCAGGTAATGTAATTAACATGCGGTCTACAAAGTAATGAAATGGATTACAAAAATGCGGTTAACGCGGTAATGTAATTAACATGCGGTCTATAAAGTGGATTAACAAACGCGTTCCTTACGCGGTATGAATACATGCAGTCTACTCCAAGAATGATTGATTCAACAGCGAGTCACGTAGGTAATGATTAACATGCGGTCTACGCAAGTGATGATTGTACAACATGCGGTCTACCGTAATGTTAATTCAGTCTACGCAGTTAATGAAATGGACACCCACGAAGATTCTGTCTAACATGCAGGTAAATGTTTCTTAAGCATAATGCTATTCATAGATAAAGGTTACGAAATGCGTCTAACGCAGTAATGTAAATTAAAATGCGGTCTAAAAAGAATGAATTGAATATGTACACATGCAAGCAAAACATGTTATTCACGGATGCTGGATGTAAAGTATTGTAAACACGCATAAACGACACGGTTTTGTGGGATGTTCACAAGATAATGAAAAAGGATAGCTGGGAACGGACATCCTCCGTAATGGAGATCGAGCATCGCCCGCAGAAGTTGTGGTTGAGGTCAACTCGAGGTTTCACGTTTCAAAGATGTGCGTTCCGTTGTGAGGCGTCAAACCATGTGTTTGACCCGAATCAATGGTGCGGAAGGTGCGTTTGACCGCCAGGGAAGTTCACTGGTATCGAATTCTGACACTTTGGCCTAACCTGCATTTCTATGCTTTACTTTCCTTTTTTACCTGGTAGTTTAAAGCACATTGCACTGCTCTCAGGCAGGTTTTATTTTTTCTCATTAACTTAGCTTTGGAAATTTAATTGAGGGCCTTATCGGCCCCAGAACCCGAAATTGATTACGCCATTGTGATTAGCATAATTTTTAGAGCCTACGGTGAAATTTAATTGGAAATTGATTTTGGTCAGATTAAACTGATTAAATTGATGAATTGAGTACCCAACTATCTTATATTAAAATAATATGTTAGTGGGCCTTGTTGTATGATAGCACTACACTCCCCTCTAGCTCTTATGAACTCAAAAATCTGAGTTAGACTATGGTGAGGAAGAGAGTCGGCATTGTGCACATTTTAGCTTGAAGCTTGGAAACCTTGAAGATAGTCCAAGAATTGTTATAGATTGTGAGAATCAAAGCTTTTAGGTAAGTAATTCTTGGATTATAATTTGTAATTTTGTGTGTTCAAGCTAATTGGGTTGGTTTTGTTGGATTAAAGTTTGATATATGCATGCATGTAAGGAAATGTTTTGAAATAGCATGTATGAACTCGAAATACAAGATTCATATAGAGTTTTGGTTGAAACTCATGTTTTGATCACCATTTGTGTTGTCTAAGTTGAGAATGTGGCAATCCATCACATGCATGTACAATTTGTGAAGATATGAACTTGAATGCATGATTTTGTTTGTATTAGAATGAGTTGATGGGAGATTGGGGCATGCATGTGAATTGATTGTGAATTGGGCTCCATTGTAATGTGTTTTGGTGTTTATGGCATGTTAGCATAACTATATTTGAGATTTGAGCCATAACATGCATGTTTTGTTGGTTGAAATTCGAATTGGAGCTCAAGAACTCAATCTGGAAAATCCATATTTTTTATGTCCGCTCGAGCAGGGGAAGAGCCACTCGAGCGGGAAAATCGTGCTCCCAGCACTTTTTGCAAAGTTGGATATCCGTTCGAGCAGGATATCTTACACTCAAGCGGGGAGTTTTTGTAGATAGGCCTTCCGCTCGAGCGCCCTATTCCATGCTCGAGCGTATTTTTCATGCAACCAGTACTTTTCCAGGCCTTAAGGGTCCGCTTGAGCGGGGAAGTTGACGCTCGAGCGGGGACCCTGTTCTCTGAAATTTTGTATGCTCGTTCTGTGTTTCGTTTTCCGTTCTCTTTCACTTGTAAGCACTCTTAGGCATATGTTAAGCATTGTAAATGAATTAATGAGATAAGAATAAAGCCTAAAGAGGAATATGTGAACTAAGGAACGGATTGAATTGTTAGTGACCCTTTTGTGTTCATGAAATGTGTAAGGTCAAGCTCCAGGGCAAATCCCCAAGCCGATCACTGTGAGTAATAACGATATTTGAATGCTTGTGAATGTCCAATTGTTTATTCCCTTATAAGATCTATGAGTTGCTAATTGGGATTGTGGACAAAAGTCTGACATGAATAAACATAAATGGACCAAAGGTCATTTTGATAGAACTGAATGGACCGAAGGTCGCTTTGATAGAAATGAGTGGGCCGAAGGCTGTTTTGACATGAATAAGTGGGCCGAAGGCCGTTTTGACATGAATGAGTGGGCCGAAGGCCGTTTTGACATGAATAAGTGGGCCGAAGGCCGTTTTGACATAAATGAATGGGCCAAAGGCCGTTTTGATAGAAATGAACGGGCCAAAGGCCGTTTTGACAATAAATGAATGTGCCGAAGGCCGTTTGACATGAATGGAATTCTGAATGCGCCAAAGGCCAGGATGTTGGAACTACAGTCATATGATTTGAATTTCGTATGGTTATATATCTGTTAAATAGAAATACGAATTGGGCCCAAGGCCGTTTGGAACATGTTGTTCTACATTGTTATGTAATTTCTGTATTTGATATTATTCACTGGCCTATCGCTCATGCTCATTCATGTGTTTGTGGGTGAGTCAAGAGAAGCCCAAACCCAGCCCCAGTGAAGTCTGCCAGGAACAACATGAGTTTTGGAGAGTCAGCCTTCTGTCTCACGCATGGGACCCAACCTTGCCATTTTGTTATGTATTTATATTTTGTCTTGTTGGCAAGGACCTTGTGTATATTTGTATAAAGTTTTAATATGGGTTGACTCAGTTTACATGATCCTGTCTGTAAAGGATTTTATGATACTGTATTTTGTTGTGGGTTATTAACGTATATATGTGTGGTTTGTTTAAAAGTGCATATAAGCACGGCTCTATGGACAAAGTTTTTAATTATTTCTTCCGTTTGGCCCCCTTTACTCTGTTGAGTTACATCTGTTTTGGTTTGAGGCCGTAGGTAATCTCAGGATTACTGGCCGGTTATGCCCTTAACCCATAGGGGCGGGTTCGGGTCATGATATTAGCCCTTGTGTTTCCCACCATTTTACTATCTTTTTTCTGAGCTTTTAAACACTGATTTTTAGAGCTTTTTCAGTAACCAAAATCATGTTTTGAAGTCCATATTTGGAGGGGTTAGCCTTCCCTCCTTGTATCTTACTTACTAGCCTAGTTTGTGCCATGTTTTAGTATATTAATCTAGCTATTTTTGTCTTAATTCTAGCATGTTTTAGCACTTATTTTAGAATGTTTTAGCACTGTTTTGGGCTGTTGTTGCATTTGAGCTTTGTTTTGCATGCTTGTAGTGTAATAGTCGTCGTGAGTTTGGTGTTCTAGGCCTTAGACACCATCTTGTTTGAGTTGATAACATTTATTTATGCTTTTCTCACTCATTTTTAGCACTAACAATATCTGCAACCTCCCTCCTTTCTTGGCTTTTTGTTTTGATTTGAAAGTGGTTCCAACTACTTGTTTGTTTAAAGCATGAGATTGAGGTGTCATGCTTAATGGTTTAATTGCTTAAGGGTTCATTACCAACAGTATGATGTCTCTTTCATGCCTCAAAAACAACTCTTGGTTTGAGCTTTCTTTCCATTAGAGGACTTAAACTCACCCTTTGGACTCAATTGATTAAAGGATGGATGGTAATTTAAAATGGAGCAATTAAAACTTGGAATTAAAAATGAGCAAGATGATAATTTGGTTGTATTCAATCGGACGTTAATTGAACACATGGAAGCTTAAACCATTTCATACTCATTAGTGATGAAATGATTCCGATAAGACAGCTTGTCGATGCACTCGCGACGCCATAAGCAGTCCCCAGATGGAGATGTTTGCTTGTATCTTTTTTAACTGCTTCAGCACGACCTCGTCTTCAAGTTGCTTCTCTTTCTGTTTCTCCGCCTCCTTGTCCTTCCTGGATGCCTCTGGTTGATCTAGATGTGGGGGCTTGAAATACCGCCCATTCCTAGTCATATGGTCAACTTCACCAATGTACCAGGTATCATCCGGTTGATTGTTTTCCCAGTCCTCATCTGTGTGGGCAAGACATAGATCATCGTCCTCCCATCACATTCCATCGACAGCCGACAGACACCTGTCCGGCTCTGGTACAACTGTTTGTGTGCCCACAACACCTTCTGTCCATATGCTCACAGCATCCTCTATCCTTGTGCACACAACACTTTCGGTCCCCTCATGGGCTTTAGCTTTCCTGATTCTCTCAGAATTCTCGAATCTTCCCTGTTCCAACTGCGTTAGTACAGCTGGCTGTTCAATGACTCCTGTATTCAAGCTGCTCAGATCTCGAGCGAAATTCTTGGCACCGGCGCTCTCTGGCGATGCACTCCGATTCTCGACCCTTCCAGCCACAACTGATGTCCTTGCCTCTGACGGGCCCCGTTCCAACTGAAATTCTTCGACAATGTCTGGTAAGTCGTCAAGCCACCCGGTAGCCTCTACTGATTCCTCGAAATCTGACCAGTTGACGGCCATGTCCCTTGGGCGTTTGTTGAAAAATTAGAGGTTAACAAAGTCCCCTTCCACAGCCGCTAAGTCATCTGATCTCTGATCAAATCCATCCCCCTGTATCACACAAAGCTCTGCCCTCTCTGGCAATTCCGCACTTGGCCCATCCTGGCCTACTGACAAAATGTAGTCACTCGGACTGTATATTTCTTCAGCGAAACTCCCAGATTCCTCGGATTCTGACTCAACAATGCCATTCTCCTCCAAAATCTCCCATGTTCTGTCTTCGACAGTCACCACCATTGGTCCGGGTTGGGTTCTGGAGATGTCCAACACGCACAAGTCAGTGCTATCGGGAAGGAACACCTCCGGTTTAGGTAGGTGAGATGGGGTGATATAGATGCTGGGATCGTATGACATGACCCCAGTCTGGATAGAGTTGATTCGTTTGGGAGGTGGAGCTTGGTTATGTGGAGGGAGAGGGTTGGTTGTGACATTGGGTTTTTCTGGAGGCACAATCACCCCATTATCAATGAGATCTTGAATCTCATGACGTAATCGGAAGCATTGGTCAGTGTCATGACCGTGCTATTGGTGAAATGCGCAATATTTGACTAGGTTGTGGGAAGGGAGCAAGTTTTTCCGGCAATGGCCGCGGCTCTAGGGGCTTCAAGTGCCCTTTTCTGATTAAAACCCCCAGAGCTTTGGACAGGGGCATATATAGTGGAGCGAAGGTTCTTTGGCTTTTGGGTTGGTATTTGGTTGTTTGTGTGTTATTTCCGGACGCACCGGAGAATCGCGTAGCTGCCATGGTTCTTGGAGAGGTGTAGACACCCCATTTTTGACCGTCCTCAAGACTTGGGCGTCACCGTTTGAACACTCGGTGATCATCCATGTTTGTGTTCGTTTGGAGTTCCCGGAGATCTCGGCTACGCGCCTTGCCTCAGGATCTCTGAACTCGACTATTTAGTGTCTGGTTTTGCACCAAACACTTGTGTTTTGCCTTGGAAGGGCAGGGAATGCCTTGTGAGGCATCCCCACACACCACCGACCATGGCCAGAGGCCACCGGCTGGTTTTTGCTGCCACCGGCAATGTATATTGCCGGCCGGCACTATTTGTTGCCGGTCGGCACTCCCTTTTGCCAAAATGGCACCTTTGGCCGGCCGACTACTGTGCATCTGCTTTTGCAAATATTTTATCACAGCTGTCTTGCTTTTTGCTCCCCTCCATACACGTGTATGGAGGGATCTCTCTCTTGAGAAGCTTGTCTTGTAAGCTTTACAAGACAAAAAGGCTCTATAAGAGAGAGTCTTCTCTCTTGGCTTGAGGAGGAGACACTTGAGACACTTTAGATATTTTTAGACAGCCATTTTTAGGGTTTTGAATTCTAGGGTTAGAAACCATACACTTTCTATCTCTATATCTCCCTCTTGTGTGTGTTAAATTGTGCTTGTGTCTTACTTTTGCACATAAACACATAGTGTTTCACCTTCACTTAGCTACTGAGGTTCTAAGAGGTTGGTTTTGAAGTTTTGGAGCTGTTTTCAACCTAGAAGGAGCTTTTGAAGCACCATTGTTAAAGGGGTCTTCAAGGGTAACAATTTTGCCTCTTTATTCCCCAATCTTGCATTGTATTTCTACTTGTCTTAAAATCGTTTTTGAGCTTGGTGTATAATACAAAAAAGTTCTATTTTTTAGCCCTCTTGATTGTTCATTAAGAGTGTTTTGTGGTTTGAGGGTGTTTGACCCCTCTTAGGCCTTGAAAGGCCCCATTTTGAGCCACTTTGAGTGAGTTTCGAGACTTTGGTGTTTGGGCCTCTTCACCACTGAAATCTTGAGGGATTTCAGTGGCAAAGATGGTGCCTTGAAGTCTCCAAAAGGGGAGGGCCACCCCCTCCCTTTGTTGTCCTTGAAAGGGACCCCTTTTGGCCTCTTGAGGGAGCATCATGTTAGAGTATGTATTGATCATGTCTTGGCTGTTTTCCATGCTTATTATGCCATGATATAACCTTGTTGTGTGTTGGTTTTGGTACACCATGCATGCTTAGCATACCTACCATGTAATGCCTTGTTATTGCCTTAATATGCCTTAGGTTGTTAGCCCTTGTTCAAGCATGTTTTAGGCTTAGTCTTGTGAAGCTTTTGTACATATTTCGCCATGTTTAAGGTCTGTCCTAGGTTGTTCGGGTCGGATTTGGCATGCTTAGTATAGCTCCTTTGTATTCGAGCTTGTATGCTTCAAGTATGTGGATGTGTAGTATGTGTTGCTTGCATCATTTTGGTGGTTTGGAACCACCCTACATGTTATTTCAGTCCACTTAGCATGCTTATATGCTTGTATTCCATGACCCTTTTGATGTTTCAAGAGTTGATGTTTCATGCTTCATGTTTATGCCATGGTGTATGCCTCTAGGATTAGGTTACTTGGATGCCATCTAAGTGATTCTTGAGGCTTGTTTTTGCATGATTTGGGACTGTTTTGATTCAATTTGGTCATTTGCTTCATGAGTCATATGATCATGCTTTAGGTCCATGGGCCTCGTTGCATGCATAGCTTGCATGGGTAGGTTAATTTGGCATCATTTCCTACATGTTTTCAAGGCTTATAATACATGTCATACGTCCATGATTATTCCCTTTTGAATGTGCTTAGAAGTGGCCCTTTGATGCTTAAGCATTTGAGCCTAAGTGTTGGTCCAACCTACTTGCATGTGTGTATGCATGTTTGATTCCAATTCCTTGACTTTTGGCCACTGTTTTGGGCCTATTTAGAGTTGCCTAAATCATGTATAAGTCCATCTTTTCATCCGTTCGCATTGCCCCATGTTTGCTTGAATGCTTGCATAAGTGCCTTGCCACGCCATGTTGCATCCTTAGCTTGCATGCCTAGGTTGCATTGCATCTTGCATGCGTGCCTTGTTCCTTGACTTGGTGATGGGAATTGGGCCTTGGTTTGTTTGCTTGGTTTGCATTTCATTTGACATGAAAGTTGCACACTTGATTCTTTGGGCCATCATGCATGGAAATGCGTGATTGGTGGTCCAGGAATCGAGACACATGCTCCTTTGAGTCATTACCATGATAAGGGAGATGATTGGTGCATATATGCTTGAATTGTATTGCCATGCAAGTTCTGTCCTCTGCTGCTGTGAGTTGCAGGTTCTGCAGGCATTCTTTGCCGACCAGCAGTATATATTGCCGACCGGCAGTAAATCACCAGCCGATGGATTCATTTTGTGCCGGTGACTACACCACACTGCCGGTGGCAATTTTATTCAGCCGGTGGCACTCCTCAATATCCAGAGAAGCATCCTTGAGACTTTGGCAGTCTTTAGAGAGGCAGAGCAGGGAAAACTGAGGCAGACTAGGCATGGCCGTGCACTTCCGAGCAAGACCCGAGCGCGCATTGCATTGGGCCCTCTTCCCGAGGTCGTTTACTGCTTTCATTAGATTAGTTAATTTGTTAATTAATTAATTGGTCTGTAATAATTAATTAGCTTGTAGGTTAATTAATTTGTATTATTTATTTGGTCCCTCTAACGAGGGCAAATCTGTAATAAGTGTGTGTGAGTGGTGTGTATGTCTTCCAATCCCCACTTCTTTCTTCCCTTTTACTTACCTGCTTTGATGGTTAGTAATAGGACATGTTCAATTTAGCATGCCTCATGCTATGCATGCGTGCATCCATACATTTGTCTTTCATGCACCGGGCTCGGTACATCACGCTAACTGCATTTGTATTTCGATTCCAAATTGAATATGTGCATCAATTGATTGCATTTCACATGCCATGCTTAGATTAGCCGAGCCTACTTCGATTGCATCCTGTATGTGTTGCATTAGGCAATTCAACATGAGCTAGGACATGCATGTTTGCTAACAAGTTCATTGTTTTGGCACGGAGTACGATGTAAGTATTTATGCTTTAGCATCCCGCATGCGTGTGAGTGTTGCCATGACAGTATGCTTGCCATGCGGCTAAATGCTTACGTGATAAACCATTTGAATGCCTGTGGGTGAAGGTTGGATTGTTTGAGTTGGAAAAACTCGTTGAAATCCGTGTTTTAGCCTACTTGCGAGTAACAAATTCCAAAGCGCTTTTCAAAATAAACGGATATGCAATGCTTATTTCCAAATTAGGCAATCTAGTCTATACTTGTTTGCTGTGCGCATAACATAGTAATTCTAGGCTAATAACCGGAATAAGAACACATAACGTTTTCAAAAACGGATATCACGGTTAGTAGAGGCCGATCTTCGGATTGGGCGAAAGGGGGTGCTCATAGCTGACCTTCCCCAATCGTACCCTAGCTCCCGAGCCGAGACAACTCCGGTGATGACGGACATGTGGCCTTCGGCACCGAGTCAGGGTTTCCTAAATTGTCCCATTTTAAAATATTTAGGCGGCGACTCTGTATCTGGCAAAGCAGTCCATGTTTGGCGCTTCTTTCAAAAATCTGTTTTTCTCAAAACGATTTGCCAGAGTTGGACTCTTTGGTTCAGATTAAGAACCGTGACAACAAATCGAGTCCGAACTGTAGTGAGGTCCCCCGTGGACTTGTTACAAGAGGGGTTGGTGGTGACCATGCTCACCTCTAAGGCTCTTGCAGTTACAGCGCCACTCAGGCCTGCATTGGTGTTGCGGTTGAAGGTCCTCCTGGGTTGGTCCCTATCATTATTAATCAAGCCCTACTTCAAGGCATCCTCAATCTGTACTCCCATCTCATGCAGATCTGAAAAGGTAGGGAAGGGGAGCACGATCATTTTCTACATCAGCTTAGGCTGGAGATTGCGCACAATCATCCGAATTTGATCTTTATCGGTGGGCCTTAGGGTCATCATTGAGGCCTTGGCCCTCCATCTGGTTACGAACTCAGAAAAGCTCTCCTTAGGCTCCTACCTTGTTGTCTCAAGATCACGGGTTGTAATCTTGATTTGCGTGTTATATGAGTACTGTGCAATGAATGCCTCAGCCATCTCATTCCAGTTTCTCCTAACATCATCTTCCAATTTTGCGTACCAAATGGCCGCCACACCCGACAGGGTCCGGCTGAACAGAGACAGCTTTTGTAATCTGGTGAGGCCCATTGGCCTTAAGATATCCGAAAACAATCGTAGATGCACCATGGGATCCCCAGATCCGTCGAAGCGGTCGATATGTGGCATCTTGAATCGGTCCGACAGCGTCACAGCTGCGTCGGTATACCCATCTTCAATATCAGGGATGGTCTTGACTCCTTGGGATTTCTTGAATAGCTTTTCATGCTTGCTCAACTTCAACACTGTAGGGTTCACCTCGCACTCAAAAGATGAATCCGGCAAGTTAATTGGTGTTTTAGATAACTGGGGTAGGATCTGGGATAGGATTGGGGGCGGAGGTGGCCCTGTAGGAATGTCTATATCTTCCTGGACATTAGTCGTGTCCTCGAGTGTTGGGACCCCGACTGGGGGAGGAGCTTGATGTGAGGCTGATGTTCCGGCTTGCTGCTGTAGCCGGGTGATTAGCTCTGCCTGTTGGGCCATGATCATGGCCTACTGTTTGGCAAATTCCACCTGGCGGGCAGCGTCTTGCTGCATGAGTTTCATGCTTTCTTGAAGTTGACGCATCATTGCCTCAATCCCTGACGTGTTCTGCTGATCCATTTGAACTACCGGTGTATGTTCCCTTTCTGTGGTGAAAATTGAGGCCTCGGCCTGACTGTCCACTAGTAAGGTTGACCACTGCTCTGGCAATCTCTGCTCGGATACACTGCGTCTTCTTGACCTTCGTCTGATAACCGGGGGTAGAGAATAAAACATTGGTTGTCCGTCGACCAGATCCTCAGATCGATTAAGTCGGCGACCTCTAGTCCAGAGTGCTTGGGGAATATCTGCTCGGTCGGAAGCAATTGTACTAAACTACCTAGCAAAAAGATAAATAAAGCAATAAGGAAATAAACAACCAGACAAACGGACAACATAGCAGCTTAAAATAAACACACAACACACAGTTGGGCATCACAACACACGGTTGATAAGCTGAATACATTGTTCCTCAATACTGATCATTGTTCCCAATTTGCTGCCCCCAAAACTGAACCTGATACCCGCAAATAACTGATTCCCAAAACACTGAACTGGTGCCCTCAGGCCTAATACCCAAACTTGTGAGCTAATGCATGCATTCCTGTAGAGGCCAACTCTAAAGCACATAACAAACAAGTGAGAGCCAAAACACCCCTATTTTGGGGTAGGGTTTCCCTATCCTATTTTGTCAGGAGCTAGGGTTTCACTACGCACGTAGTGGTTTCAAACAACCTACATTCGGGTAAGCAACCTGTCCTAGCTTGGAATGGTCACTATGGATTCCGAATATGCATTAGGTCGAATGGTCAAAAGGGTGCCCCGGTGACAACCGGGGTTTGTGTTCCCATCGTGGCAGAGCCCATAACCGGTCAGCCTTATGGCATGCTTCTCGAAGCGAGCCTCCGGCAAACCGTTCAGGAATAGCAGACGGCAAACACTGTGACTTAGGCGCAATGCACATGCAATGCAAAGAAACACATGAGTGTAATCAAAACAAGATATCATGAGTTTGAGTCAAGCTCTCTAAACTCCCCAGCAGAGTTGCCAGAAATTGTAGACGTCCTCGAACGTCCTGGGAGGGAATCCCCCCGTTTTGTTCATTTGGGCTCACTACAGTTCAGGACTCAAAGTCACGGTCCTGTATCTAATCTCACGGAGTGCAATGCAAGACCGATGAATCATCAAAGAGTCCAAATCCAGCAAATCGTAAACAGATTTTTTTGAAAAGAAGTGCCAAACATGGCACTGGCTTTGCAAGATACAGAGTCACCTAAATATTTTATTTTGAGAAATTTAGGAAACCCTGACTCGTTACCTAAGGCCACGTGTTCGTCATCACCAAAGTTGCCTCGGCTCGGCAACTTGGGTACGATTGGGGAAGGTCACTTCGTGAGCACCCCCGCTCGCCCGATAAAAGATCGGCCTCTACTAACCATGATATCGAGTTTTGAAAACATTATGTGTTCTTATTCCGGTTATTAGCCTAGATTTACTACGTGATGCGCACAGCATACAAATATAGACCGGATCGCCTGAATTGGAACAAAACATCTCATGTTTGTTTTTTTGAAAGCGGTTTGCTACTCGTAAAGAGGCTAAAATGTGGATTTGCCACCCTCAGGTGGGCTTAGAAAACATGGTTTTGCCACTATCTAGTGGGCTTAAAACTCACAGTCAATGCATTATTCCAATTCAGATAATCCAACCTTCACCCACAGGCATTTAGGCAGATATATCATATAAGCACATAGCCTCATGGTAAGCATGCAGCTGTATGATCAACCTCGACCTCGAATGGAGAGTCCGGGTGATTGGATGTATGGACCTTGGACAGTTGTGGTGGAATTAGAAAACATGCATGAATCCTAACTATGCTGAGATGCCTAATGCAACACATGCAAGAATGCAACTAAGATAGGCTCGGCTATTCTAAGATAGCATATAATGATGCTACAGCTAACACGTATTCAATTAAGAATTGAAGTACAATGCAATTAGTATGATGCGCCGAGCCCGGTGCATGCAAAACGGATGAATAAATGCAAACATGCAAACATAAGTATGCTAATTGAAATATGCCCTGATCTAACCATCATAAGCTAGTAAATAAAAGGGAGAAAGACGTGGGGTTGGAAGACATACACACACTCGCGCACACTTATTACACAATTGCCCTCGCTTGGAGGGTTCGAATAAATAATACAAACCGAATAAATAATTAACTACTCTAGCTATTTAAATATTACAAAACTCTAATTAATTAACAAATTAATTACAAAAAGGAGGTGGCCGCAGCTCCGCCTCGGAATGCTTGGATGATGCATGCTTGATTCGCTTTACTCGGAAACCCGATGCCATGCCATTGTTGCGTCTTTTTGCACTGTTCTGCACCTCTGAGGACTGTGAAAATCTTGGAGATGCGTCTGAGTTGTCCCCTGAGCATTGTGAGATGCCACCGGCCAAGGTAAAGATCCACCGGCCATTGATAAATGGTCATCAACCAGTTGTGAAGCCATCGGCCAGATATTTTTGGTCAATCGGCACTGTATGTAGTCAGTCGGCCAAATCTTCCTGCAAAATCCTGTTTTGACAGCAGCAGAGCACAGACAGTGCATGGCATGGAATTTTCAAAACAATGTGTGCATGTCCACTCTCCCTATCATGTTATGGACTCAAGGGAGTGTGGGCCTCGGTCCTCGGGCCACCAATCACGCATTTCAATGCATGATGGCCAAAGGCACCAAGTTTGCAAATCAATGTAAATGAATGCACAAAACCAATGAATGCTTCACACCCTATCATGTTGAGATCAAGGGCATCGGCGGCCGAGAATTGAGACGCGTTTCGTCACTTTAAGTACGAACGCGCCTCACTCCTCATGTTTGGTTTGACACCCCAAACCAAACAAAATGCAACGCATGTGTGCAATGTGGCTCAAGTATGCAAAATGGCTCAAGCATGCAATAAGAGGCTAAGTTTAGCAAAGCATGCCAAATGCAATACAAACTAAACATGCAAATGTACAATGTGCTAAGCATGCAATACTACAATGCGACCTAGATAGGCAACTAGGCAAAGTGATAAGCACGTAACAATGCATTAATTACAGGGATGCAACAATCATGCAATGTAATGAGCATACTACAAGATACTAATGCATGATCCCTGGACTTATGCTAAGATGGAGGAACCTCAGCCACACCCCAAAACAGTGGCCAAAAAGGATGGAAATGATGGATAAGGCACAACTAAGTATGCACATGCAAAGGTCCCAACACTTAGGCACAAAAGGCAACTTTCAAGGACACTTAAAAGAAGACAATCATGGGCATTAAATCAACATATTAAGCTCTAAAATATAGGCAAAGGGGATGATGCTAAGCCACTCAAATCATGCAAGTAAGGCACACAAAGAAGCCCAACACTTGAAACTAACCAAGGGGCTTAAGTCATGACCACATGAGGCAAGTCTCAAAGGGGAAAGGGGACCAAAATCAGAGGTCAAGCATTACCAAATAACCCCCAAAACCTACTGATATGGCAGCTAAATAACCTAAACATGGAGGCATGCACAATGACTCATTTTAAGGCACAAAAGAACACCTCTTCAAAGCATTGAAAGGATGATGAATGCAAGCATACAAGCATGGATTATGGACTGAAATAGCATGGGAAATGATTCCAAATCATTGAAACAACGCAACTAAAGCATGCTTATGACTCACACACTCAAAGCTCACAAGCCAAAATGCATGGTGGCTATACTAAACATGGCAAAGATGACCAAATTAGTACCAAACAGACCTTAAGCATGGCAAAACATAACTAGAGGCTTCATGAAGTCAAGCTAAAGTATGCAAGCATGATGGCCTAAATGCATGGCACATGTTATGACAATCAAGGAAGCTACTAAGCAAGGGTATAATGCATGTAATGGACCATCAATCTGACCAAAAATAGAGGTATAATATGACCAAATAATACCAAAAAAAACCTCTGAAATGGAGCCAAGTAAAGCTAAGCATGCATTCTACCCTTATGAGCCAAAAACAACAAGCAAATGAAACATAAAGGAAGAGGGGTGTCCCTCCCCTATGCAAGACCTCAAAACCCCATCACCACCATTGAAAATCCTCTGGATTTCAGTGGTGAGAAGGCCAATACACAAAGGTTCCCAAAGCTCAACAAAGAAGGCACAAAAAGGGCCAAACAAGGCCTAAGAGGGGAGGTCGACCCCCAACACCAAAATGACCTAATGAAACATCTTAAACATGAAAAATCAGAACTTTTATTAGTTATACACCAAGCTTAAAACAGCATGCAAAGTATGTTAAAAGCTAGTGCAAGAATGGGGAATATAAAGCAATAGTGCTCACCCTTGAAGAACACTTGAAGAACAGCAACTCCAGCCCCCTCCTTCTAATCAAAACCAACTCAAAACTCCAAGAATAAACTCTCAACACCTTCAAAACCGAAGCATGGTGTAACACTAGGTGCCTTAGTGCAAAACTAAGAACAAAACACCCTTTTGGACACTCTAACACACACAAATGAAGAGAGGGGGGGAGATATAGAGAGAGAGTGATATATATATATATATCATATATATCTCTGATTTGCTCAACCCCTTCAAAGGAGAAGAGAGGTCTCCTTTTATAGAGCAAGAGAAGGGCCTATGCTTCTTGGAGAAGCTAAGGCAAAAAGGTCAAGGAGGGCAAGCTTCTAAGGGAAGCTAAGCCAAAGGTCCAAGCTTCTTGAGGAAGCTAAGACAAAGGTTCAAGCTTCCTCAAGAAGCTTGAGCAAAGGGTGCAAGCTTCTTCAAGAAGCTTAGAACAAAAGGGTGCAATGGGTGTAAATCCTCCATAAAATATTTGTCAAAAGCAGATGAACAGTGGTCGGCCAGCCAAAAATGATAAATTGACCAAATAAATGGTCGACCGACCATAAAGAGTGCCGACCGGTCATCACCAATGGCCGGTAGCAACAAAACGGGGCCGGTGGCCTCAAGCTATGGCCGGTGAGGTGTGGGGATGGCTAACAAGCCTTCCTCTACCCTTAGAAGCAAAACAACAAGTGCTTGGTGCAAAACTAAACACAAAACAGGCAAGTCGGGAGGTCTTGAGGCAAGGCGCGTGGCCGACACCTCCGAGAACTCAGGACAAACACGAACATGAATGATCACCGAATGTTCAAACGGTGACGTCCAAGTCTTGAGGACGGTCAAAAATGGGGTGTCTACACACAAAAAATTTATAACTCCATTATAATTACTAAAACTGTAGTTGCTAAATATACCTTAAAAACAATAGCTAGAGGAGACAGAACAGTAGAATAATTACTATCATAATCCAATTTAGTGTTATTCAGTCACTAGGAGAGAATTAGAACATCAGATCAACTCTTTGTTAATTGGAGATGCCAAATTCTGAAAAATCAGCACAAAACAACAGTTCATTGGATTCCTGGTCATCCTTTGATAAACATTAATAATGAGCCCACATGAAAATTTGCATAATAGTTAAAAGGGTTTTGGGAAATGGATTGACCTTTATTCTTCTTTTTTTTTTAGCTATCATGAAGCCTGTATGATAGGGGAAGAAAATAAGACTGTAGAGTATCTGTCTCTGGTGTGTGTGGGTATGAGTATGGGTGTGTGTAAATGTGAGTTGGATATGGAAATTGGAACTTGAAATGATATATTGGAATTGGGTGGGCTCACTGCTGTAATGAAATGGCAAGGAAATGCTTATGATGGTATTAAAATGGAATGTTGACATACATGGTGAGATATAAAGATTTAATGGGTGTGTTTGGTTTGGTTTTGGGAGATAAATTTTCAAAAAAAAAAAATTGGGGAGAAAGTTTAGAATTTTTTTTTGGTTTGTTTGGTTGTATATTTTGAAAATAGTTTTGGAGTATGGGAGTTTGAGATGATTTGATATTCTGTTGTAGTTAAGTAAATGTGTGAAAGAAAAAATAATTGAAAATGAGAGAGGAAAGAGAAAAAGCGATTGATTGATGTGTAGGAGAGAGAAAGTGATTTTGGAAATTTTTTTCCAAAATCACTAAATCACACAAAATTTTGAAAATTTTGCTCCAAAATTACTTTCTCAAAAGCAAACCAAACAAGGCCAATATGTTTTTCCCATATCTTGTACCCTTAGACATGTCACCATACTGATGTTTACTTTTACTAGAATTATTCTACTGGGCACATTTTCCTCACACCTATAGTTTAGAGAGAGGAAACTGAGGCCTAGACTAGACCCCGCATAAGGAGATGCATTTGTTTTTGGACATTCTTTTTATTTTTTGTTTAGTTGACTTTAACATGGTTTATGTTTTTGATGAAAATAGGTCATTTGAGCATCTTTCTTGGATAGAATGGATTGTATGATGGAATATGGAGATGAATGCTTGGACCATTCAACTTTTGGATATTATGGCATGTAATATATGGAGGTTGCTTCTTTCCCTTTTGATATCCTTGATAACACATGTTTGTACTATGAAAAAGATTAATAGTTGTGGGAAGATTTGGAGCTTGATGTACGAACATTTGTTTGGGAAAACATTTTGTAAAAACTTTACTTTGAAGTTTTTTTTTTTTGGTAATTATTATTTCAAAGTATACATTTTGAATTTTATTTGTATTAGAACTTGAAGATTCGTATGATAGCTATAGGGGAGGGTTGAGATAATGCCTCTTACCTCATTTGGTTGCTTCTGTGAAAGTCAGAAGGGGCCTTGAACTTTGCCCAAATGAGTTCCATCGCGATGCTGGCACAAATTGTTGACAAAAATGAAGCCAAAATCATTTTTAGTGTTATTTAATTTCATTACAGGTATTTTTTTAATTCATCCACATAAATTAGCACAATTTCAAAAATATATATATATATATATCACGGCGTTTTTTAAAACGCCACCTAAACTTTTTAGATTTTTAAAAAAAGATATGATGGCGTTTCAAAAACGTCGCTAAACATAGAGTGACGTCATAGTACCGATAATGTAGGACATTTCGCAGTGTTTTTAAAAACGCCGCCAATTCTAATATAGCGACGTTTTTCAAATGCCATAAAGTTATAGCGACGGCCGCGTTGTCGACGTTTGGTACTAAACGCTACAAAAATAATTAGCGACGTTTTTAGTACCTATAGCGGCGTTTTTTAAACGCCACTAAAAGTAAATTTTCCAACAGTGAAACAAAAAACATATATGCAAAATTTATAAACAAAATAATGTGATGGTATTAAGACTTGCCATTTTTAAATAAAGTGTCCATTAAAATAACATATAATTACATAAATAATATAACCACATCAAATTCTATATAAAAATAGTATTTTTCAATAAATAAAATTTTTCTTTATTTTTGTAAAGAAAAAGCTACCATCCATATATGTATTAACAAAGAATTTGTGTTAATAGGTGAGTAAGATTTCAGATTCGAATTTATAGAGAGATATTAGCATGTATTGTAATCTAATGACGAATATACTAACCATTATCTTCTGCGCACACAAAAAAAATTTAAAAAAAAAATTGAACATTACTAGCTTGCAATAAACTTTGAAACCCATTACCTACAAGCAAGTGGACATGTCCCTCTAAATGTCATCTTCAGTGCATTATATATTAATACTAGATAAAGTATTATATCGCCCTCTTGCCTTGAAATTTATCTCCATGTGTGAACTAGCCATGAATTTATAATTAGATAATTGAACATTACTTGCAACATTTAGCAAAATCAAACAATAAACATTAGTTGCAAGTGCAAATATGGATTAGTCATGAGATTTCAGGTTCAAGTCTATAGAGAGATGTTGGCATGTATTGTAATCTAATGACTAACATACTAACGGTTATCTTCTGTGCACACACACAAAAATAAATAATAAAAAAAAAATGATCCTTGCTAGCTTGCAATAAACTTTGAAAACCATTAGCTGCAAGCAAGTGAACATGTCCCTGTAAATGTCATCTTCAGTGCATTGTATATTAATACTAGATGAAGTATAATATCACCCTGTTGCGTTGAAAATTATCTCCATTTGTGAACTAGCCATGAATTTATAATAAGAGAATTGAACATTACTTGAAACATTCAACAAAAGCAAACGTTAAACATTAGTTGCAAGTGCAAATATGTATTAATCTTCACATTTAAAATAATGTGTGAAAGAGACAAATCAGGATGCTCATGATCTACCAACAACCATGAATTTATGAAAAGCAAATTGATCAACATTACTTGCAATATTGTGCAGAAGGAAACTTCAACAATTTGATGCAGCTTGTAAATAGAAGTCATGTCATGTGCAGGGTTGTTAGGGAAAATAGATGATTTCTCACAAATAAATCAATCAATGAGAATAAAAACTAATGCAGAAAAATTAAATCAACAGCGACACAAGAATTTTACGTGGTTCCCTCAATGTGAGATACGTCCATGGGATCGAAATCCGATTCCACTATCAACCAAAAAGTTTCCAAACGATTACAAACGAGACATGAATGGTCTCACAAAACACCTTTAGGTGAATTTTAAATAATCACAAATAAATAAGAAGAAAGACCTCATCAAATAGATGAACAAAAGTCTTCAAAATAGATTTGTAAAAGACACAAAATAATAGACCCAAACCAACTTCACCAAAACAACCGAAGATGCACATAAACAAAGAAGCTTTGAAGCACAAACAGCGTAGCAGAAAACTCCATCTTATACTTAGGCCAATACACTGCCAAAAAGCACTTTGTTTTGTGAAGCAAAACAAAACCCCATCGAATATAATATTTCGTCTTACAGCCGCTACAATATTTGGAACAATAAACAAAATCTTTTGGACTTTTTATCAAAACCCAAACTACTACCAAACTGAATATTAAATATCCATTGGACCTCCACAAGTTAGATATAATATATTGAAAATATATTATAACCAACACCAAACCAAATTAAATTCTTTTAATAAACCAATTGGGTCTCATACTCCAATAAGGAGGTATACCCAATAATTCTCCCCCCACCAACTTAGGTGGAGGCATCAACCATACCCGTCAAAGTTCGACACTTTAATTGTTTGTCCCTCGACAAAGTTTTAGTCAACATATTCGAAATATTATCATTTGTGTGAACCTTTTCGAGTTTCAACAATTTCGAATCTAACACATCACGAATCCAATGGTATCTCACATCAATGTGTTTCAATCTCGAATGAAAAGGAGAAGTTTTACTCAAATGAATAACACTTCAACTATCACAATAAAACACATATCTTTCTTGCTTCAAACCCAACTCTTGCAAAAATTTCTTCAACTATAACTCTTCTTTGCAAGCTTCCATAATGGCAATAAATTTAGCTTCGATAGTTGAGAGAGCAACACATTTTTGTAATTTAGATTGCCATGCCACAGCCCCCCCAACAAATGTCATCAAATATCCCGAAGTAGATTTTCTAGAATCAACAACACCGGCCATATCAGAATTCGTGAACCCATCAAGCATCGACTTACCATCCCCAAAACACAAACACACCTTCGAAGTCCCTTGAAGATATCTTAAAATTCACTTCACCGCTGCCCAATGTTCTTTACCCAAATTAGAGAGAAACTGACTCACCACACCAACAGTATGAGCAATATTTGGCCTTGTACAAACCATGGCGTATATCAAAGAACCAATCGTTGAAGCATAAAGAATTTTCAGCTTCTCTTCCTTGTCTTTCTCACTTGTAGGACATTGATTCGAACAAAGCTTGAAGTAACCCGCAAGTGGACAACTAACCGGCTTTGCTTTATCCATGTTGAACCTCTTAAGCACTTTCTCAATGTAGCTTTCTTGAGACAACCAAATCAGCCTTTTTTTGCGATCACGAACAATTTTCATGCCAAGTATTTGCTTTGCCGGTCACAAATATTTCATAGCAAAATACTTGCTCAACTCTAATTTCAACCTGTTAATTATAACGTAATCTTGACCCATAATTAACATGTCATCAACATAAAGCAAAAGAATAATAAATTTACCATCCGAAATTTTTTTCACAAACACACAATGGTCCGAAGTGGTTTTAGAAAAACCATTATTTATCATGAAAGAGTCAAATTTTTTGTACCATTGTCGCGGGGCTTGCTTGAGGCCATACAAATTTTTCTTCAATTTGCAAACAAATTTCTCTTTCACTTTCTCTACAAATCCTTCCAGTTGCTCCATAAAAATTTCTTCTTCAAGGTCACCATGAAAAAATGCGGTCTTCACATCAAGTTGCTCAACTTCAAGGTTCATACCTATAGCCATGTCAAGTACAACCCAAATAGAAGACATCTTCACAATTAGCAAGAAAATTTCAATAAAGTTAATACCTTTCTTTTGCCCAAAGCCTTTCACAACAAGGCGTGCCTTGTACCTCAGATTCTTGCCATCATTCTTCAATTTGAAAACCCACTTATTTTTCAAAATTTTCCTCCCCTTAGGCAACTTCATTAAATCATAAGTGTGATTTTCAAGCAAGGAATTCAATTCCTCTTCCATAGCCTTTTTCTAATCACCTTTCTTTGTATGCTCAATTGCTAGATATCAATACAAATTCATTGAGAGGATACTTTCTTAAAGGTTGTCAGTCCCTTGTAGATTTCCTCAACTTAAGTTGTGGTGGCAGTTCTTGAGTTGGATGCTCTTCCTCAATTTCTAACTCAACTTCATTTGGAGTAGCATCATCATCTACATCTTCATGAGCTGGCTGCACATCTCTCCCATTTTCATCATCAACTGAAGATGAAAGAGATTGATTCATGTCAATGAGATCACTGGTTTTTGGCTCCGATTGATCACCTTTGCTAAAGTCTTCAATTGTTTGGTCTTTAAGAAACACAACATCACGGCTTCAAACAACTTTCTTGCCGACTGGATCCCACAATCTATAACCAAATTTATCACGCCCATAACCAAGAAAAATGCATTGTCTTGACATGCTATCAAGCTTGGACCTCTTATCCTTTGGAATGTGAACAAAGGCTTGGCAACCAAACACTTTCCAGTGCTCATAAGACACATCTTTGCCGGTCCAAACTCTTTCGGGAACATCACCATTCAAAGAATAGGAATGAGACAAATTGATTACGTCAACTGCTATCCTCATTACCTCACCCCAAAAAGGATCTTGCAATTTAGCATGTGAAAGCAGACACTTTGTTCTTTCCACAATGGTGCGGTTCATCCTCTCGGCAACACCATTTTGTTGAGGAGTCTTCTTAACTGTCTTTTGGTGCCGAATACCTTGTCTGCGACAACACTCATCAAATGGCCCAATGTATTCACCACCATTGTTTCAAATGGCCTAATGTATTTACCACCATTGTCTATTCGGATGCACTTCAATTTATGCCCTGTTTCTCTTTCAATCATGGCTTGAAAATGCTTAAATACATCTAGAACTTAATCTTTAGTTTTTAGTATAAAAGCCCAAACTTTCCTTGAATAATCATCAATGAAAGTAACAAAATAAAGTGCACCACTATGTGTTCTAACTTTTAAAGGACAACAAACATCCAAATGAATTAACTCCAAAATATTTTCTTTTCTAGAATCAATTTTTTTATGAAAAGAAACTCTATGTTGTTTACCCGCTAAACAATGAACACAAGTTTTAAGATGTGTACCTTTCAAACCGGGTAGAAGCTCTTTCTTGAACAAAACTTGCAGCCCATTTTCACTTATATGACTAAGCTGCTTGTGCCATAATTTGGTAGAAATATCATCTTCAAGTGCATTGACAACACCTTTACAACTTTTTCCTTGCATCGAATAAAGTGTATGAGTCTTCTTGCACTTAGCCACCACCAAAGAACCCTTTGTGAGCTTTCATATTCCATCACCGAATTTGTTGTTGTAGCCTTCATCATCTAGCTTCCCGGTAGAGATCAAATTGATGCGAATGTCTGGAACATGTCTCATATCTTTAAGCAATAACTTGCAGCCCAAATTTGTTTCCAAGTAAACATCACCCATGACAATAATCTTGGACAAACCTTCATTACCCATTCGAACACACACCCATAATCTTCTTTGATGTAGGTAGTAAAGAAATCAACTTAAGAAGTCACATAAAAAGAAACACCGGAATCAATCACCCAATTACTCTCTTGGCCCACAAAATTGATACAATCATCTTCACAAACAACCATGAGATCATCGGTAGTAAACGATGTTAGTGTTTTCTTGCTTCTTATCCACACTTTTGTCACGCCTTTTCTCCTTGTTCTTCAGCTTTCGGCATTCTTGCTTCATGTGCCTTTTCTCATAACAATAATAGCACTCAATGTCTTTCTTTGAAAAAGAACCATCTCTTGATTTGTCACGGCTTTGATCACGACCATGAGGAGTCTTACTCC
>NW_021026180.1:143226-212579 GCF_004153795.1 Camellia sinensis | reverse complement strand
ACCCTCTTGGCAACGTCATTTTGTTGAGGAGTCTTCTTAACTGTCTTTTGGTGCCGAATACCTTGGCTGCGACAATACTCATCAAATGGCCCAATGTATTCACCACCATTGTTTGTTCGGATACACTTCAATTTCTGCCCTGTTTCTTTTTCAACCATGGCCTGAAAATGCTTAAACACATCTAGAACTTCATCTTTAGTTTTTAGTACAAAAGTCCAAACTTTCCTTGAATAATCATCAATGAAAGTAACAAAATAAAGTGCACCACTATGTGTTCTAACTTTTAAAGGACAACAAACATCTAAATGAATTAACTCCAAAATATTTTCTTTTCTAGAATCAATTTTTTTATGAAAAGAAACTCTATGTTGTTTACCCGCTAAACAATGAACACAAGTTTTAAGATGTGTACCTTTCAAACCAAGTAGAAGCTCTTTCTTGAACAAAACTTGCAGCCCCTTTTCACTCATATGACTAAGCTATTTGTGCCATAATTTGGTAGAAGTATCATCTTCAAGTGCATTGACAACACCTTTACAACTTTTTCCTTGCATCGAATAAAGTGTATGAGTCTTCTTGCACTTAGCCACCACCAAAGAACCCTTTGTAAGCTTTCATATTCCATCACCAAATTTGTTGTTGTAGCCTTCATCATCTAGCTTCCCGGTAGAGATCAAATTGATGCGAATGTCTGGAACATGTCTCACATCTTTAAGCAATAACTTACAGCCCAAATTTGTTTTCAAGTAAACATCACCCATGATAATAATCTTGGACAAACCTTCATTACCCATTCGAACACACACCCATAATCTTCTTTGATGTAGGTAGTAAAGAAATCAACTTGAGAAGTCACTTAAAAAGAAACACCGAAATCAATCGCCCAATTACTCTCTTGGCCCACAAAATTGAGACAATCATCTTCACAAACAACCATGAGATCATCGGTAGTAAATGATGTTAGTGTTTTCTTGCTTCTTATCCACACTTTTGTCACGCCTTTTCTCCTTGTTCTTCAGCTTTCGGCATTCTTGCTTCATGTGCCTTTTCTCATAACAATAATAGCACTCAATGTCTTTCTTTGAAAAAGAACCATCTCTTGATTTGTCACGGCTTTGATCACGACCATGAAGAGTCTTACTCCTCCCCCTTGTTTTGCTTCGGTCTCTCACAATGAATGCCTCTGAATGAGAAGAACTCACTGATTTTCTTCTAGTTTCTTCATTCAACAAGCTACTAGTGATTTAGTTCATTATGACAACTCTATCAGGCGCCGAATTACTAACTGTCACAACCAAAGTTTCCCAACTTTCAGGCAAAAACTAAGTAGCATCAAAGTTTGTAACTCATCATCAAAAATAATTTTCATAGAAGTTAGTTGGTTAATAATACTTTTTATTTCATGTAAATGTTCCAAAATGGGGCTGCCATCTTTATATTTTAAATTAACCAACTTACGAAACATAAATCTTTATATGTGGTTGATTTTCTATCATAAAGACTTTCTAATTTTTTTCATAAATCATGTGTCAAAGATTCAGTAGCCACATGATGAAACGCACTGTCATCAATCCATTGACGAATAACACCAATGACTTTTCGATTAAGCCTCTTCTATTCATCATCTTGCATACCATCTGGTTTGCCACTAGAAGCTAGAGAAGAAGAACAATCATCATTCCATGGCTTTCTCTTCAACATTCGAAGTGTCTAACCTCTTCATGAGTGGCTAAGCTTTCTTCGTAGGATTGAGATGAAACTCTAATCAAGTATCATGTAATTTTGTATTTTAATTCTAATTTGTCTTTGGAATTAGATAATTGTTGTATGATCGTTTTTAGATCTTTTATTCAAATAATCTTTTATTCGATTTATGTATTTGATTTCTATGATTGAGAATGCATGATCATACAGCTGTTTTACTTTCTTGTATATACGATCAATCATAAGACAAGTCATGCTTAGGGGAGACAAATTGTGCTGTAACTTAGTTTAGTGTAGACGATTCATGCCGATCGAAAATGATTCATGCTTACGTTTTGAATATACTCATCTTCTTGACGATGATATTAGGGCTTGTAGCCACAATACATCATTATTATTCGGACCATTGATTTGTAAGAATTGAATATTTTAATTACATGATATGAGATTAGTAGTGGATTCGAAATCCTAAGTCTCTCTTCATATTCAGATTATCCTCTTTATTTGTACAATTATTTTAGTTTTAATTTAAATTCTCATTAGCAAAAATCAAATCATCCACTCTTCTTCAAATTAAATTAAAAATTACCACTCAAATTGATACAACTTAGTCTAAAGTCCTCATGGTACGATACGTGGACAATCCACTGTTCCACTGAATTATTACTTTGTTTAGTTCTTTATTTTTATTGAAAAATGACCGATCATTTGAATAAAATCCAATGAAAAGATTATCACAGAAACGATATTTGTACATAATTGGCAGTTTAACTGTATAAACGGTATTTGTACATTGATACTTTGGGCAAGTCATCAAACATATCCATTTATAATGGTGTCTTTTGTTGCGACATGGTTTCATTGTACATCCCTTTTTTTTTCTTTAAGTGGATGGACTATTTTATTACAAAATAGAATTCTGAAACTTATTGTCGATTACTCTTTACAATCAAAACATATGATCATAATGTATTTTTGTCGTCTTGCATCCTTGCATCCTTTAATGGATAATATGATACAATATTGAATATCTGAGGGAATACTCGGCATGGTTATAACATATAATTTACAATGTCTTATTTTATCATTTTCTGATTTTTGTTATTTGATTCAATATATGGTTTTGCCATTTTTTAGTTAATTTGTAATAGTACAAAATGTAATTTGGAAGAATCAATAAAAAAACAAAATGAAAAAAAAAAAAATTGGATTTGTTTTAAAATACGCATCAATTGTGGGAAGGAAACGTAGCACTAATTAGTCAATGGATCTTGTTAATCAATTCATTGGACCTTTTGGTCTAACCCATTGAGCTTCTCAAATTCTTATAATCAATCTATATTGATAATTATTTCAATTGTTCTTTAAGACAGAAAAACGTTCTATGATGTTGTGGTCCTGATCTCGTGTTTACATGGTAGAATTCCTAACAAAATTTGTCTTTTTGTTCAAAAATCAATATTTGTCTTGCTTATGTATAATATCCTACAATAGTTATGCACATTAGAATGAAAGTATATTACCTCCTTATACGTGCTTATCTACAAGAAGTTAATAATCATACATAAGGGTGATGATGAAAGCTAAAATATTTAAGGTTTTCTTTGTTTCATACTTGCTTAAAATTTTTCAAAGCATATGTTGTATAGCGATCCCGGTTGTCCCTTTACTGTTCTGTTGTATTTTGAACTCGGTTCCGTGATGTTGGTGGTGGTATACCTTGTTGTCATCCTTTAATTCCACTTGATTGAGTTTTAGGATGTATTGGGCAGAGTTGTTACAGGTTGGTTGGGCTTTGGTTTCAATTCTTGTTGCCCAGTTTTTAGGAGGTCCGCTCGAGCGGGTCTTCTTGCACTCGAGCGGAGATTGCACATTCCCAGTTTTTCGTGTCCCTGCAAAACTTCTGCAGGTGTGATTTTAACGCTCGAGCGGTGGCGCTCGAGCGGGTACTTTGGCGCTCGAGCGGGTAGTACCTTTAGGTGTAAGTTCTGGGAGGGAGAAATCTATGCTCGAGCGGACTGGTTTTTGCGCTCGAGCGGATGTACTTTATTCTTGTGTCTTGGCGCTCGAGCGGGCCTTATTGCGCTCGAGCGGACCTAGTTTTTTGTTCTTGACGCTCGAGCGTTGTGTTCTCCGCTCGAGCGGGAATGTCATATATCAGTTGGCAGCTGGGCTTTTTAAAATCACTTTTTACATTCTGTCTCTCTCTCTTACTTTCTAAAAAGACTTTTTGAGAGTTCCTCTCTCTAGAAACTCCCTTCTCTCTAGGGTTTGATCTAGTTAGAGTGTTTCCCTTCCCTTCGGCCTTTGTAAGAGTTGGGTTGATCGTCGAGGGCTATCCATTAATCCGAAAATATTGAGTTTTGGAGCACGTCGAGTTTCCTCACCTTCTTTCCTTGAGCTCCGAATTTGAGGTAGGGATTCCTACTCACTCTTATGGTCTTTGACATAGATTTTTGGTTGTTTTGATATAGTGTTAAAGTTGGGTAATTTTGGGACTTAGGGTTTCAAAATGTGTTAAAGAGGGTTTTGTGATTTTGGGCTCATAATATGTATTTTGGGTTTCAAAATAGTATTATTGATGTTGGTTGTTGAAATATAGGCCATTGGGTCAATATTGGGAAATTGGGTAGAAAACCCTAATTGGTTGTATAAATTAATTGGTATGATTAATTTGAAAAAATGGTGGTTATATGGAATTGAGTTGGAAATAATGAAATTGACTCATTATATGGTTGAATAGTGAAGTTAGATTTATTAATCGCTCACTTTTGAAAACATTGATATTTTATCTATTGAAGCTTTTATTATCTGTTTAGAAATAATTGCTTGGGCTACCGGTGGAGGGTAGTTTTGATTGTTGTAGACAATGCATGATGATTAGGCAAACTAAAACTAATCAAGTGGATATGTCATAGAGTATGACGGTTGACAGAATACATTAACGTTATGTATTGATTGATTGCGTATATGACCTTTGTGTATATATGTTGTGTGTGTGGGAGGAGATAGCGGATGTACTCCACGGTTTAGGGGAAGATAGGGGATTGACCTCTAAATCGGATGTAGCATGGAAGACAAGGTTTTGTCTGAAAACTTCCCACAGACGGCGCCAATTGTACGGGGAGCAAATATTCCGGCAAGCCCGTACTCCTTTCTTCCAAGCTCCGTCGATGTCCGATCACCTGCGAGCAAGTAATGGTGAGCTACCCGGCGGTGTGTGGCCGGAAACACCCTCCGACGATCAAGTTAGCACACACCTAAGGATGGATAGAGAGAAGGGAGAGAGTGTTTGAGTGTAAGAATTCCTTACAGAGATGTTCGTGTGTCCTGCGTATGGGGGGCGCAGACATGCTTATATACCTTCTGAGCCCCATATCCACTCCCTGTCATCTCCTGACACGCGGCTCTGCTATCCCATCTGTCAGCATAAACCATGTCATTCATCACCTAACCTCAACTGCCTGTCATCACAGCTGGAGCTCGGCAGCCGAGCTGCCCTATCCATTGTGCTATGTCGTGCTCCATACCCTAGCACTTCACTGGCCAAGGCTGAGGAGGACCGGGCTAGGCGGTATCTCGGCAAAGCCTAGCCCGAGGTGCCTCCTGGGGTCGGCCTCTCTGCCGGTCAGACAACTTCCTCGGATGTCTGCACCTTCCCGGGCGCCGGTCGCTCGGCCTATCTGGCTTCGGCCATCTTCGGACCGAGCATCCTGGCCCGACCGAGCACTGCCTTGCCAAGCAGTTTCTGTCCGGTCCGGGGTGGCACACACAGCCCGAACTCTGCCCGGCCCAAGTTCTGGCAGCCCTTCTCTGGGCATACAGTCGGTCATCTCGGCCCAATGCACTGCTGGGCTTTCAACCTGCTCGGTCGATATCTCGGCCCAACTCCAGATCATAAATCACCCTCTCACTTATAATCAATCTATATTGATAATTATTTCAATTCTTCTTTAAGACAGAAAAAAGTTCTATGATGTTGTGGTCCTGATCTCGTGTTTACATGGTAGAATTCCTAACAAAATTTGTCTTTTTGTTCAAAAATCAATATTTTTCTTGCTTATATATAATATCCTACAATAGTTATGCACATTAGAATGAAAGTATATTACCTCCTTATACGTGCTTATCTACAAGAAGTTAATAATCATACATAATGGTGATGATGAAAGCTAAAATATTTAAGGTTTTCTTTGTTTCATACTTGCTTAAAATTTTTCAAAGCATATGTTGCAATGTTGACCCGGATGAAGTGAATGCTCTGGCTCAACTAATGACATAGAAAATAGTAGTAGCTGATATTCCATATGATGGAGCAAAAGGCGGTATTGGTTGCAACCCAATGGACTTGACAAAGAGTGAGCTAGAATGTCTCACTTGAGCGTTCACCCAAAAGATCCATGATCTTAGAAGAATTCACGCTGATGTTCCTGTTCCTAACGTGGGAACTAATGCACAAGTATCACACCCTTCTTGTCATCCTTAACACTTGAAAAATCACAAATATATATGTATATTTCAAATGCAATTGTTGTTACTTTATGCTTTATTTGGACAAAGAATGGCGTGGATTCTAGATGAGTACTCAAAATTTCATGGGCATTCACCTGCAGTTGTTACAGGAAAGCCTATTGTAAGTAGGAGAATTAATGTTGAAAAGGCAACAAAATAGATATAAAAGTTGTGATCGATATGCTGTAAGTGAAAAACGTTTACTAGTGCTTGTTTGGCATTTTAGGATCTCAGAGGATCGCTTGGTAGGGAGGCTGCAACTGGACTCGGAGTGGTTTTTGCAACTGTGGCTCTACTTGCTGATTGTGGGGAGTCAATTTCAAAAATGAAGTTTGCTATCTAGGTACTTTTAACTTCATGAAGTTTCATTCATCTTTGTGCTTAATATCCTAATTATTAATTTTGTTACATCGATTAATTTCTTAGGGATTTGGAAATGTGGGCTCATGGACAGCCAAGCTTATTGATGTGCAAGGTGGAAAGATTGTGGCAGTAAGTGACATTACTGGGGTAGTTGAGAACCCCAATGGGATTAATATTCCAGCTCTCCTGAAACATAAAGTGAGCACGAACAGTTTGAAGGGGTTCAATAGTGGAGATGTTATGGATCCAACAACTTGCTAATTCATGAATGTGATATTCTCATTCCATGTGCTCTAGGTGGTGTTCTCAACAAGTATGTGCTCTGCCAATCTATGAAACCCATATTCTCTGCTTATTCCTTCCTTATTGCAAAGGTGCATTGGTGCTTGTTTAGCTTTACATAATCCATCAAAAATAAATTATCACAAGTCAAACATATCCTATGGCATGTCCGACGAGAAAACGTGATTTAGTATATCCTTGTCAGCTATGCATGTTTTGAAATTCTCATTTGCTAGAATAGAAGAATGTCTTGTAGATATTAGTTTTGACTTGTTTGTCAATATAGCGATCCCGGATTTACCCTTGTTGTATAGTGATCCGGACATGTGTCCGTGGATGTTGGTAGTTGATCATTATCTTGTTTACATCCTTTCTTACTTTGTATTTGAGTTATAGGATGTGTTGGGCAGGTTTGTTACAGGTTGGTTGAGTTTAGAAACCAAAACTAGTTGCCCAGATTTTGGCCTGTCCGCTCGAGCGGGGAGTTTGACGCTCGAGCGGGGATCCTGTTGTTGACTGTCCGCTCGAGCGGGGGTTTTGAAGCTCGAGCGGGGAATACACCCATCGAGTATTTCCTGTGCAGTGTTGGACGCTCGAGCGGGGGATTGGCCGCTCGAGCGGGAGATTGTGAGTGACGCTCGAGCGGGACTTCGAGCGCTCGAGCGGGGACCTGTTGTGTCGAGATGCTGGGAGAGTGCATCCGGAGCTCGAGCGGGAGTTTGGCCGCTCGAGCGGGAGTCTGTGAGTGCCGCTTGAGCGGGGGTTTGGATGCTCGAGCGGGGCGACTGGGTTTAAGTTTCGAGTTTTGACTTTTCAAATCACTTTTTCACTTTCTCTTCTCTCTCATACTTTTCCAAAAACACCATTGTTGAGTCTCTCACTCTAGAACTCTACCTTCTCTCTAGGTTTTGATCTAGTAGGAGTGATTTGCTCATCTTTGGCCTTTACAAAAAAGTTGTTGATCGTCGAGGGCTATATTTTGATCCGAACATTTCGAGTTTTGAAGCACGTTGAGTTTTGTCATCTTCTCCCTTGGGGCTCCGAATTTGAGGTAGGGATATCCTACTCCTCTCTATGGATTTTGTCTTTAAATTTTAGTATTTTGAGACGTTGGGGTTGGTTTGGTAATTTTGTGAAAGTTTGGGGCTTTTGTGTAATTTTACAAAAGTTGGGGTTTTATTTATAATAAACCTAGATGCATGTTTGGCATAGAGAAATGGAATAAATGTTGAATCATTGATGAAAATGGGACCTTAAGGGTTGGAATGTTAATTATGGAAAATGTCCAAATTACATTGGTTAATTAATTTGTAAAATTAATTGTGAGAAATGAGTAATTGAATTGGAAATGTTGAGATTGGGAATATATGGGATTAAAGGGTGTAGTTGGATTTTATGTCACCCACCTAGTTGGAAATGTCGATTTTATATCCATTTGTTGCATTTATTTCCTTCATAGAAATAATTGTTTTGGGCTATCGGTGGAGGATAGTCTTGATTGTTGTAGACAATGCATGATGATTAGGCAAACTGAAACTAATCACTGGAATGTGTCATTGAGTATGACGGTTGAAAGAATACATTAAATTTATGTATTGTGTGATGATGTGTATAATTGTTGTTTATATGCATTGTGTTGTGTTGGAGGAGATAGGGGATGTACTCCACAGTTTAGGGGAAGATAGGGGATAGACCTCTAAACCGGATGTGTTGGGAGGAGATAGGGGATGGACTCCATAGATAGAGCTCATATGCTTATCTATTAATGTGTTGGCAGAGCTCATATGCTTGTCATTGGAAGTGTGATAGTGCTCATATGCATATCTGTGGAAGTGATGATATAGCTTGTATGCTTATCTGTTGGTGTGTGATATAACTAGTATGCTTATCTATTATGAAATGGGAAGTGTTTGATATGAGTTACTGTCTCATATGAGTTGTTTGGCCAGGTTCTGAGCCATGGTTGTAAATTGAGAATTGAAAGAAATTGGAAAATGGACTGTAATATGGACTTGTATGTCATGAAATCGTAAAGTGTGATAAGGGAAAGTATCAGTATTGGCCATCTATCAACTGCTAATCTTTTAGTCATTGTTCATATTTGGTTTAGTATATTTCTACTGGGCTGTGGCTCACCCTATATGGGAATATCATTTTCAGGTACAGGTAGCATGCCACCTCCAAGGACGTAGCTTGGGAGGCTAGAGGCAGGCGGACCTTTTTGTTGTTTTTATTTCTTTGATGTGTTACATGTATATTCAAGCCAAGGGCTTAATGTGTAGATGAGTTAGCACTCTTTTGTTGTAACCAAGTGTTAACTTGGAAAGCTGTAAGCCCGTAGGGCATTTGCTTTTGTTGTTAACATGTAATACTTTTGTAAGAAACTACTCTGATGAATAGAAGAATGTTTATCTTTATTACCAATTCATGTCTATATTGATGGGTTTAATGTTATTATTTTGAAGGCGTTACAGTCAACCACTAATGATACAAGTTTTGTTGTTTAAAGGGACAATGATGCTGATGTGAAAGGAAAATTTGTTATAGAAGCTGCAAATCATCCTACTAACCCTGAAGCTGATGAGGTAATGATGCATCCATGGTTCTTTCTAGTACATACTTTGTGAAGAGGCACGACATGTCAAACATATAAATACTATCTCATAATACATCTCCTATGCAGATTTTATCCAAGAAAGGAGTTGTTGTACTTCCTGACATCTATGAAAATGCTGGTGTTGTGACTGTGAGTTACTTCGAGTGGGTTCAGGTAACACGAACAGCTAGAAAATCTACCCGTGTGTTTTAAAATATGCAAATATTAAGTCCATGACATAATTTGAAATCTCTCTCTCTTTCTGTGTGTGTGTGTGTGTGTGTGTGTGTACTGCAGAACATTCAAGGGTTCATATGGGATGAGGAGAAAGTGAACCATGAGCTTGAGAAGTACATGAGGAGAGCTTTTCATGAAATCAAGGCGATGTGCAGTACCCATGGATGCAACCTTCGCATGGGTGCGTTCACTTTGGGAGTGAGCCGAGTTGCATGTGCCACCCTCTTGAGGGGTTGGGAACCAAAATAAATTTTTCAAACTCAATTCAAAACTCTTTTCAAAACTCATAACCAAACAAATTTTTTACATTCTAATCATAATTTCAAAACTCACAAACTCAAAATACGACTCTATTCTCAAATCATATTTAGAAAATTTTACCAAATGCTTCCAAGACATTCTCAAACATGACCATGAAAACAAAGATGTTCAAAAACTTGATCTTAGTTTATGTCAAAATCGAAGTAAATTGAATCATACTCACCCCTACATTATAATGCCAAATTTGGAGATACACTAAATGATTAGATTTTTCTCATATCACATCTCAACAGGAGAGAACTTGAGGGAGTTGTAGAGCCCACCACAGGTCTTATTTCAATGATTCAAACCGTTCACTTTTTAAGATTCGTTGAGTAGAATATTCTTACAAAAAATTAAGATTATCACATTGGTAGCTATATGTTTGAATCAAATTTGTATTACAAAAAATGAATAGTTATTCTTGAAATTGTATTTGTTGTCTATTTTTTAAAAATAAATATGATTCAAACATATAACTACTGATGTTTAATTATCTTGCTTTTTTATATAAATATTTTACCCAACGAGTCTAAAAGAGTGAATGGTTCAAATCACTGAAATCGGTTTCAAAATGAGCCTACCAAATTCAAATACTCAAGCCAAACCCTATATTAAAAATGAGGATTTTTATGGTCCTCTTGAAAACAAAGAAACTAAGGCCCTATTTGGTGTAACTGTTAAAATAGATTATAGATTATGACTTTAATCAAAAGCTGTGAATCCGTTTGGTGTAATTGTTGGATTATAGATTTAAGTTGCTAAATAGTATTTGTTAAATAAGCTGTTTTTTCAATTAACTTTTATTTTTGTTATTCATTATTTGTCTACATTTCTCATAAAAAAAAATAATAATAATCTATAGTCCATTTGGGTCTTTTTCTATTTTTTAAAAAAATAAAAAATAAAAAAATCTAAGTGTATAACTGTAAATTAACATATCCACAGTAGAAGCTGATAATCAGAAGTAAGGGGTGAACAGCTTCTCAGAATCATCTTTTTTGAGTTAAAATAAGTTGTTAGAATAAAAAACTGTTTGAAATAAGTTTAACCAAACAATCCAAAATAACTTTTCCAAAGTTGGAAGCTGTAAGTTAGTTCAAAAAAGTCCAAACAAACACCTCATAATAAATGGACTTGAAAATTATAAATAATATCAAATAAGATACAAATTCTAATTATCAGATTTATGGGTAAAAATCAAATTAAAATAAAGGGATTACCGAAACCACAACTCCATGATATAATAGTAATTTGATGTCATAGTATTAATCATATTGCTCCATCTAATAAAATAAAATAAATTAATAAAGTATTCTTATAATATATATATATATAATCTCATTCAATATTCTAGTAATCATTAATCCAATCCATCATTCCATGATATAATCAATCCCATTTTACAAAAATCATATAAACAGCCCCCGGTGAAGCACAAATTGACAAAAACAAACTTTATTGATAAAAATCAAAATAGAAAGAGGATAATGATAAACCAACAATAAGGAGAGGCAGAGAACTCAATTCATGAAAAAGACATATGGTAATTTACAGGAGACAATTACAGGCAGCAGCAACTTATGATCAGAGATGAAGGCTTGTTGAAGAATCTATGGAGCACCACTCCCATATATATTCTTCGGCTCACCTGATTTTGCCACAGATGCGATGAATATTTTTTTAATTTAATTCATCAAAGAAACGTTGCAGCATCTGAAAGCGTTTCATATCTATCATTTCATTCCAGTAAGAACTGACAAAGAAACTAAAGACACAAGCCAAAAGCGCAGAAAGGGGTAGTCTGTCAATAATGTCACCGGCTGAGAATGATGTTGATATGTAGTCATTTGAAGACAATACTTGGTCTGAAAATTAAAGACATCATGATTAACAACGCAATGCGGAATGCAACTTCATTATGAAATAATAATGAGAAGTTGTTTCCGAATGTAACGGCTTCTCCATTAGAGGTGTTCTTTTTTCTTTTGATATCCGAGTATCCGAGCCAATTTTCGCGCACCTCAACTAATCTTGGAGCCTTGAAGTTAATGACTGGGCAAACTTGCAGTGGCCCTAAGGTGTGACTGAAATTAACGACCAGGCAAATTTCCAGTAGCCTTAAGGTGTGACTCGAACTCGAGATGTTGTAAGCAGTGGTGTTGGAAATAGGAAGATTTTGATTGTTATCAAGGACTCTGCTTGGAAGGCTAAGTCCAAAAGTGGACGTGATGGTGTTAAAATTCTTGATTAGAACTGGGAACATGCAGATTATACGTATTATTAATATTAGCACCATGTAAAAAGTCTGGAAATAACATATCAAGAATTTCTCTTCTCGCTTCACTTTCACCGAGTTCAATAGCGAAGTCTCTGGCAGTCAAACCCTCGAAATTCTCTGCATTTCTGTTAATGTAGTTTTGGTCAAGTATTGACTTCACAATCTGCACATATCAGATGTGCACAAAATCAATAATTTATTAACCACACTTATATATCACTTATTTATTTTACTAAGATATTATTTGTTTGTTTTAATTTGTTAATAATTTATTTCAACTAAAAAAAAATTAATTGTAAGTATTTATATAAATGGTAATACAAAATAGTGACATACAACAATTTTCTAATTTATTATATGTTTGGTTTGTTTTTGGGAAGAAAAAAAAGATTTTTTTTTTGGAAAAATGGAACCTAATTTTAAAAAATAAATAAATAAAATATTTTAAAATTTTTAAAAATTATTTCTAACCTCTCAAAAGATAAAACCATATAAAAATGATAAGTATTTTTTATTTTTTTATTTCTTTCACCAAATAATTTTTTAATTATTTCTAAAGATAAATTTTTAAAAATCAAATCAAACAGGACCGTGTTTAAAACGTGGGCACACATGAACACGTGAATAGCACGTGGGTCTATGTAAATACTTAGCACTCCTGTAGCAATGACTTGGCAAAATATAACTCTCCATCCAATTAATTAAAATTTTATGACATTTTAATTTAAAAGTTATTATTATTTTTTTTTCCTATACATCTTTTTAAATATTCTCTAACAAACTTTCTATTATTTCTCTATATTATTTAAATATTAATTTTGTTCATTTTAATTTAGAATTGTTTTTTATAAACTTAACACAATTAATTCTAAAATTTGAAAATTAAATTGTTAACAAAAATGTGTTTCAATAAAGGGACCACCGCTATCTGATCAGCGTGATGTTTTGCAGGGATGAAGTACTCAACGAACTCTACACATTAAATGGTTAGGATCATCAAAATGACACCCATGATAGGGTTCCACAAGCCTAACACTACAGAAACCCAACTCTCAATTTTAATATTATGATGTATGGTTTTATAAAAAATCCTAAACTTCTTATCTTTTTTTTTTTTTTTTTTTGTAGGTAAACATACTTCCAAAATTTTTATAAAAAATAAAATAAAAATAATACTATACATAAACATATATATTTTTATTATTACTAAACACAAATCTATTTACCTTTGTGTCTTAGGTCTCTTTTTGCAATTAGGTTGAAAGAAAGCTTGTTGGTTTTTTAGCTTTTTTGGGATACATCCACTCTTTGTTTTCTTTTTTTTTTTTCTTTTTTTTGTATATTTTTTTTAAAAAAAATCAAAAAATTATTTTTTTACCTACTTCTCAAAATAGGCCTTAATAGCAAAGATTAGTGCACAAATGTTGTGGATAGAAAAATATCTAGAAAAATCATCTATTATTGAGATTAAACTATTCACTACAATATATAAAATTTTAGGCATAATGTATTTTTGTTTTTAAAAGTGAAATTTTTGCTGTAAAAAAATTAGAAATCAATTTTTGTAACCACGAGGATTGTCGCTAAATGGTTGCTGGAACCTTTCCTCTTGTTCTCTGTTCCTTCTTTGTATTTTCTCTTTCTTATTCTAATAAAAAAATTTCTTTTATTGATAAAATAATAATAATAATAATAATAATTTTAGTCCTAAAAGAATGTGTCGAATTTGATCCATAAAACTAGTATGAAAACAGAAGAACAGATATATAGCATGCCTGGGGTTGTAAAGTGAACACTGCAATATGCGGCACGGTGTTGCCTTCATTATCCGTCCAGTTTAGGATCTTTCGTCTATTGATTCTGCGCATCCATCCTAACAGCACTTCAGAAGCTTCTGAATTCGATCTTCTCCCAGCAATATCCAATGCAGTCTCACCTCGAATTGTCCGGTCTTCTATTACTGCTGGACAAGCACCTAAAAATTCAGCCAACCAATCGAATTCATTTCTTAGGGCTACATAGTGCAAAGCAGTGTAGCACTGCCTTCCTTTGACGCGTATGATTTGAGCTCCTTGTCAAAACTTATGAGCTGTCTCACAGTCTCAAAGTGCCGATTTCACAAAGCCAAGTGCAAGGAACTTCGCCCATCTGGGTTCAGCTTCATACCAAATGATGGCTTTAAGTTCATCATTTCTAAGGCGAAATCGGTACTTCCAGCAGCTGCGGCTATGTGTAAAGGAGTATCAACAAAAGGGATGTTATCTATATTATCCAAAAATATGTGGGTCTTCTCTTCTGCACTCGTACAAGCCATTGATGTCTCCTCTTTTTGCAACCGTATTTAACCTGTGTTGAGTCTGTTCCATGACCTGAGGCAATTCATGATTCTAAGACACTGGAAATAATACTGAATTATTGCTAAGGATGAGGAAAGTAATCAACCTCTTATAATTACAATTCATAGTGGCCACATGTCGGGTCATTGTATGATGTGACTGTCATCAACAATTTGGGTCAAAGATTGATTAAAATTTTTAATTATCAGAATAAAATTAATTTTTGTGCCTACCGAATTCCGCACTAGATGAAAGTGGATCGGGGCTCCGCACTTAGTTGGACTATCCAGGGACCGGGACTCCTGCCACAAGAAGCACCGTTAGAACTGCCCGGCCGAGGTTGGCCGGATAACCCCTCCGGCATGTGAATCAATGATCGGAGAAGGAATGTATGTTAAATGTGATTAGAATTGTTCTCCTTAGTTCAGTTCAATCCAGTTACCTTCAATGTGAAATTTATGAAATATATGTAGTATTACTTCCTTGCTTCTCATGGTGTTTTCATGGAGTGTGGATGCTGCCAGGTGTCCTTTCAGCATTACTCCAGGTGGGGGACCACCTGGTAGTTGTCATTGATTGCATATACTCATTGTAGGCATGCTTATAACAAACCACATTCCTTTGGTTCAACAACTTCCGTGATTCTAAGTGTGGGAGACCAGCTGAGGTGGCAACCTGCACATGCTTGCACTCACAGCTCCCACGTTTCCTTGTGAGGTTTCTCCAGTTCGGTACTCATGTACTTCAGTTCGGTACTGATGAAAATATGTGGGTCTTCTCTTCTGCACTCGTACAAGCCATTGATGTCTCCTCTTTTTGCAACCGTATTTAACCTGTGTTGAGTCTGTTCCATGACCTGAGGCAATTCATGATTCTAAGACACTGGAAATAATACTGAATTATTGCTAAGGATGAGGAAAGTAATCAACCTCTTATAATTACAATTCATAGTGGCCACATGTCGGGTCATTGTATGATGTGACTGTCATCAACAATTTGGGTCAAAGATTGATTAAAATTTTTAATTATCAGAATAAAATTAATTTTTGTGCCTACCGAATTCCGCACTAGATGAAAGTGGATCGGGGCTCCGCACTTAGTTGGACTATCCAGGGACCGGAACTCCTGCCACAAGAAGCACCGTTAGAACTGCCCGGCCGAGGTTGGCCGGATAACCCCTCCGGCATGTGAATCAATGATCGGAGAAGGAATGTATGTTAAATGTGATTAGAATTGTTCTCCTTAGTTCAGTTCAATCCAGTTACCTTCAATGTGAAGTTTATGAAATATATGTAGTATTACTTCCTTGCTTCTCATGGTGTTTTAATGGAGTGTGGATGTTGCCAGGTGTCTTTTCAGCATTACTCCAGGTGGGGGACCACCTGGTAGTTGTCATTGATTGCATATACTCATTGTAGGCATGCTTATAACAAACCACATTCCTTTGGTTCAACAACTTCCGTGATTCTAGGTGTAGGAGACCAGCTGAGGTGGCAACCTGCACATGCTTGCACTCACAGCTCCCACGTTTCCTTGTGAGGTTTCTCCAGTTCGGTACTCATGTACTTCAGTTTGGTACTGATGTGCCTCGGCTCGGCCTTTTTCAGGATCATTCATGGAGATGGTCTGGCCCATTATCTGTTCGGCCCACAGATTCCGTTTCACAGCTCGGCCCAAACCAGCACTACGGCTGGGCTAGCCTTTCCACTGCGGGTTGGGCCCAAGTGCTTGAGGACTTGGGGACTGTTGATCATGAAGTTAGGCTCAACTGGTTTGTCCATATACTCATCTGACCCACTTGGATTTGGACTTTGTCGGATTGGGCCGGCCTAAGGCTTGGACCTGACCCATTTCACATTTAGCCCCTTCATTTGCCCCCTAGCTCGCGCTAAGGTTCCCCTTGGGAAGAGCTATTGCTCTGCTTTCCAAGCGTCATGTCATTTTGGTTCTCCCCTAATTCAGCCTTGGTGACGGTTCAATCCCGACACACAATTCCTGCATGCGTCCTTTCATGTAACACGTGGCGACGTGTGATAGGTGTGCAGAGATAATGCGTCGACTCCATACCGAAGGTCGTGATTCGTGTACCTGCGCGCCGACTGGTGTAATAAATGCTCAGGCTATCAATTAAAATCCCTTGATTTACTTTTCACATTCCTCTAGTGAGTTCCAAAGAGAGAGAAAGAGCTTCTTTCCATTCCTTTGGATCGATCTCGTTGGTGCTCTGCTTGGGCTTTTTCGCCGCTGATCCTGCTTCACTACCACTGTTCTGATCTCTGTAAGTCCTCTCATGACTCTTCTTCTCTTTCCCCTTTCTGTTTTAATCATCTTGTTTGTCCCACTTGCTATCCGTGTCCCATACTCTGTTATCTGAATCCTACTCCTATCCCATTAGGTTGGTCGAATGGGGAAGTTTCGTTCCTTGGTTGATACCCCCGAGGCCATGGCTATGTTCCGTCTGGATTACAATATTCCCCATGACGTTACCCTTTCACTAGTGAAAGTAGACGCCAAACGTATGCGTACGAGGAACACCGTTGCCTTTCCCATCGCGGCAATAGTTGAGGGAGGGGTTCGGTTTCCTCTTGACCCGTTAGTGCGCCGTTTTCTGCATCATGTCCAGTTAACTCCAATGCAAGTATCTGTGAACCTTTTATGTGTTGTTTGCTGCATATCTACCCTCAATAGACGACTGGGCCTGAACCTTGACATATGGGATAGCTTGGAATGTTACACCCTTTCTCATAACAAAGACCATAGTACATATTATCTGCGTGTTCACTCGGCTGATTGTCACTTAGTTACTGAACTACCTAATTCGGATAAACACAATGACGATTTTCTACAAATTGGTGGCAATTGGGAGTTCCCCGCCGGAACCGAGTTTCAGTCTGAATGGATGCCACAGAAAGACAGCTACCCAGGTCTGGGCCTCTCCTTTTAATGCCTTTGGTGTATCTTTCTCTATTTTGAATATTGCTCTGATGGGTTGCTTTCTTTTTGCAGAGTCCTCCCGTTACCAACGAAGGCCGAACCGAGAGAATGCTGAAGCCATCAAAGCTGCCTTGAGGTATAAAAAGAGATCTGCACCTAAGTTATTGGACTACCAGTCAACTTACCGTTCTGTTATTCCAAAGAAGGCGAGGCTTGCTGCTGCCCTTCTGGACTCTGATACCGAGACTAACACGTCTCTCACCCCTCGGGTCTCGAGCTGTCGCAGGAGTCAAGATGCATTTTCTGAGAGAGCGTCCTCCCCTGCCCTCAGTTTCGCAGGGAGCGGGTCAGTGGCGAAGAGATGGGTGTTGGTGGATTTAGAGGCCGAGGCCTTCGGAGCCTCTGGTGCTTTACAAACCCCTCTGGAGAAGACCGAGGTGAAAAGCCTCACGGAGGTAAAGGTGGAAGTTAGAGCTTCTAAGACCCCTGTGACTACTGCCGAGCCCTCAGCTTCAGTCGCTGCACGAGCAAAAAAGAGAAGAAGGGAGGTTGGCAAAGCAGTGGTGGGGGAAGATTCTTAGGATCCTGCTGAGGATGATGCTTTTGAGAAATGGGAGCCGCCAATATCGCATGAGGGCAGGCCCATTTCCACTTCTGATTCAGTTGTTGCTTCACAAGATTTTGCCTTTGATTTGACTAAGTTTTTGTTGATGCCGGTTGATATGGCCGACCATAATGGGCCTCGTGACATTCCTATCTTGAAGGGGACCCTTCAAATGATGACTGTCGTAAGTGTTTTCTTCGCTTTACTTAATTTCACTATTGTGTTGCTGTCTTCCTTTTTTCTAAGTTCTTTGTTGTCCTTTACAGTGTATCCAAAGAATGCACCTGTCCATTACCCATGCTGAAGAGCTGGAAAGGGCCGTGCTGGAGGCTGCAATGAACGTAGAGAGACTGACAGTAAACTTGGAGTCAGAGAAGGAAGGACGCCGAACCGCTGGGAGGGAAGCCTTTCGTTTGAACAAGATTGCCGCTTCTGCTGAACAATCGAAGGAGGCTGCCATTGGGACACAGGCTCAACTTGAGGGGAAGGTGGCCGAACTGGAGGCCGTTATTGCCGTGATGGCTGCCGAGCGTACTGTGCTGGAGGCCAAGCACTGGCAACAAGGCTGGGATGAAGCTGGGGCGGCGTACAAGGAGGAGGTTCTAGTGCTGCGAGACAAGCTCTTTGTAAAGGGTTGGACAAGTGCCTTAGCCGCTGTGATGGTTCCTGAAGGCTCTTCCTTGTATCATGATGTCCATGTTCCTTCGAGATCCTTGGGTTTGAAGACTATTTCTACCCCTGTTGTTCTGCCAGACGATGTTTCCCCAGAAGATGATTCTGCAAGCAAGACCCAGAGCATGAATGTTGCCGCTGAAACGGTGGACGTTGAAGGGGTTGAAACCCTAGAGACTGAAGCCACGGGAGATGTGGTTAAGGTGGCTCCTACTTCTCAGGAAGTTGGAGCTTCCTCTACTTTTCCTCCCGTAGATAGCCTTGACATAATTACTGATGCTGCTCCTAAGTTGCCCACTGTTGATGAAAATTGATGTTGAAAGGATTTGAACTTTTGCTTTTCTGTTTTGGTGTATTGTGGCTCGGTTTCCATGACGAGCTTTCTTTCTTCACTTTATCAAGACAATTTTTCCTTTTCTTTTTTTTTTTTTGCTGCTGGTTGTGAGGCCTTCTGTGCCCTTTGCTGGATGATATAATTTTCTCTTTGAACTTGCAATTTGATGCTGTTTGGCTTTTATGTCTGAATGTATTCTATACTACTTGCCCCTGGCCGAGCTCTGTTGGGACCTTCGGGCCGAATAGGTGCTTGGTCTGATTCTATGCTGTCTTTAAATAGATGTTCTGTCTGATTTCTGTACTGCTTGCCCCCGACCGAGTGTTGTTAGGGCCTTGGGGCCGGACTGATGCTCGATGTGGCACTGCACTATTTGCCTTCGGCCGAGCACTGTTGGGACCTCGGGCCGAACTAGTGATCGGCGTGGCTAACGGATATGTGGTATGGCTGTGCTTTGAGTTCGTAAGTGGGTCTTACTTAGGTCCAGGTTGGTTTCGAAAGAAAACAATTGTTTGCCCCCACCTGAAATTTCAACAAGTGAAGATAAGGAACCATCTCAGCTTAACTTCAACTTGTAAATTGTTACAAATTTCAACAAGTGAAGATAAGGAACCATCTCAGCTTAACTTCAACTTGTAAATTGTTACAAATTTCAACAAGTGAAGATAAGGAACCATCTCAGCTTAACTTCAACTTGTAAATTGTTACAAATTTCAACAAGTGAAGATAAGGAACCATCTCAGCTTAACTTCAACTTGTAAATTGTTACAAATTTCAACAAGTGAAGATAAGGAACCATCTCAGCTTAACTTCAACTTGTAAATTGTTACAAATTTCAACAAGTGAAGATAAGGAACCATCTCAGCTTAACTTCAACTTGTAAATTGTTACAAATTTCAACAAGTGAAGATAAGGAACCATCTCAGCTTAACTTCAACTTGTAAATTGTTACAAATTTCAACAAGTGAAGATAAGGAACCATCTCAGCTTAACTTCAACTTGTAAATTGTTACAAATTTCAACAAGTGAAGATAAGGAACCATCTCAGCTTAACTTCAACTTGTAAATTGTTACAAATTTCAACAAGTGAAGATAAGGAACCATCTCAGCTTAACTTCAACTTGTAAATTGTTACAAATTTCAACAAGTGAAGATAAGGAACCATCTCAGCTTAACTTCAACTTGTAAATTGTTACAAATTTCAACAAGTGAAGATAAGGAACCATCTCAGCTTAACTTCAACTTGTAAATTGTTACAAATTTCAACAAGTGAAGATAAGGAACCATCTCAGCTTAACTTCAACTTGTAAATTGTTACAAATTTCAACAAGTGAAGATAAGGAACCATCTCAGCTTAACTTCAACTTGTAAATTGTTACAAATTTCAACAAGTGAAGATAAGGAACCATCTCAGCTTAACTTCAACTTGTAAATTGTTACAAATTTCAACAAGTGAAGATAAGGAACCATCTCAGCTTAACTTCAACTTGTAAATTGTTACAAATTTCAACAAGTGAAGATAAGGAACCATCTCAGCTTAACTTCAACTTGTAAATTGTTACAAATTTCAACAAGTGAAGATAAGGAACCATCTCAGCTTAACTTCAACTTGTAAATTGTTACAAATTTCAACAAGTGAAGATAAGGAACCATCTCAGCTTAACTTCAACTTGTAAATTGTTACAAATTTCAACAAGTGAAGATAAGGAACCATCTCAGCTTAACTTCAACTTGTAAATTGTTACAAATTTCAACAAGTGAAGATAAGGAACCATCTCAGCTTAACTTCAACTTGTAAATTGTTACAAATTTCAACAAGTGAAGATAAGGAACCATCTCAGCTTAACTTCAACTTGTAAATTGTTACAAATTTCAACAAGTGAAGATAAGGAACCATCTCAGCTTAACTTCAACTTGTAAATTGTTACAAATTTCAACAAGTGAAGATAAGGAACCATCTCAGCTTAACTTCAACTTGTAAATTGTTACAAATTTCAACAAGTGAAGATAAGGAACCATCTCAGCTTAACTTCAACTTGTAAATTGTTACAAATTTCAACAAGTGAAGATAAGGAACCATCTCAGCTTAACTTCAACTTGTAAATTGTTACAAATTTCAACAAGTGAAGATAAGGAACCATCTCAGCTTAACTTCAACTTGTAAATTGTTACAAATTTCAACAAGTGAAGATAAGGAACCATCTCAGCTTAACTTCAACTTGTAAATTGTTACAAATTTCAACAAGTGAAGATAAGGAACCATCTCAGCTTAACTTCAACTTGTAAATTGTTACAAATTTCAACAAGTGAAGATAAGGAACCATCTCAGCTTAACTTCAACTTGTAAATTGTTACAAATTTCAACAAGTGAAGATAAGGAACCATCTCAGCTTAACTTCAACTTGTAAATTGTTACAAATTTCAACAAGTGAAGATAAGGAACCATCTCAGCTTAACTTCAACTTGTAAATTGTTACAAATTTCAACAAGTGAAGATAAGGAACCATCTCAGCTTAACTTCAACTTGTAAATTGTTACAAATTTCAACAAGTGAAGATAAGGAACCATCTCAGCTTAACTTCAACTTGTAAATTGTTACAAATTTCAACAAGTGAAGATAAGGAACCATCTCAGCTTAACTTCAACTTGTAAATTGTTACAAATTTCAACAAGTGAAGATAAGGAACCATCTCAGCTTAACTTCAACTTGTAAATTGTTACAAATTTCAACAAGTGAAGATAAGGAACCATCTCAGCTTAACTTCAACTTGTAAATTGTTACAAATTTCAACAAGTGAAGATAAGGAACCATCTCAGCTTAACTTCAACTTGTAAATTGTTACAAATTTCAACAAGTGAAGATAAGGAACCATCTCAGCTTAACTTCAACTTGTAAATTGTTACAAATTTCAACAAGTGAAGATAAGGAACCATCTCAGCTTAACTTCAACTTGTAAATTGTTACAAATTTCAACAAGTGAAGATAAGGAACCATCTCAGCTTAACTTCAACTTGTAAATTGTTACAAATTTCAACAAGTGAAGATAAGGAACCATCTCAGCTTAACTTCAACTTGTAAATTGTTACAAATTTCAACAAGTGAAGATAAGGAACCATCTCAGCTTAACTTCAACTTGTAAATTGTTACAAATTTCAACAAGTGAAGATAAGGAACCATCTCAGCTTAACTTCAACTTGTAAATTGTTACAAATTTCAACAAGTGAAGATAAGGAACCATCTCAGCTTAACTTCAACTTGTAAATTGTTACAAATTTCAACAAGTGAAGATAAGGAACCATCTCAGCTTAACTTCAACTTGTAAATTGTTACAAATTTCAACAAGTGAAGATAAGGAACCATCTCAGCTTAACTTCAACTTGTAAATTGTTACAAATTTCAACAAGTGAAGATAAGGAACCATCTCAGCTTAACTTCAACTTGTAAATTGTTACAAATTTCAACAAGTGAAGATAAGGAACCATCTCAGCTTAACTTCAACTTGTAAATTGTTACAAATTTCAACAAGTGAAGATAAGGAACCATCTCAGCTTAACTTCAACTTGTAAATTGTTACAAATTTCAACAAGTGAAGATAAGGAACCATCTCAGCTTAACTTCAACTTGTAAATTGTTACAAATTTCAACAAGTGAAGATAAGGAACCATCTCAGCTTAACTTCAACTTGTAAATTGTTACAAATTTCAACAAGTGAAGATAAGGAACCATCTCAGCTTAACTTCAACTTGTAAATTGTTACAAATTTCAACAAGTGAAGATAAGGAACCATCTCAGCTTAACTTCAACTTGTAAATTGTTACAAATTTCAACAAGTGAAGATAAGGAACCATCTCAGCTTAACTTCAACTTGTAAATTGTTACAAATTTCAACAAGTGAAGATAAGGAACCATCTCAGCTTAACTTCAACTTGTAAATTGTTACAAATTTCAACAAGTGAAGATAAGGAACCATCTCAGCTTAACTTCAACTTGTAAATTGTTACAAATTTCAACAAGTGAAGATAAGGAACCATCTCAGCTTAACTTCAACTTGTAAATTGTTACAAATTTCAACAAGTGAAGATAAGGAACCATCTCAGCTTAACTTCAACTTGTAAATTGTTACAAATTTCAACAAGTGAAGATAAGGAACCATCTCAGCTTAACTTCAACTTGTAAATTGTTACAAATTTCAACAAGTGAAGATAAGGAACCATCTCAGCTTAACTTCAACTTGTAAATTGTTACAAATTTCAACAAGTGAAGATAAGGAACCATCTCAGCTTAACTTCAACTTGTAAATTGTTACAAATTTCAACAAGTGAAGATAAGGAACCATCTCAGCTTAACTTCAACTTGTAAATTGTTACAAATTTCAACAAGTGAAGATAAGGAACCATCTCAGCTTAACTTCAACTTGTAAATTGTTACAAATTTCAACAAGTGAAGATAAGGAACCATCTCAGCTTAACTTCAACTTGTAAATTGTTACAAATTTCAACAAGTGAAGATAAGGAACCATCTCAGCTTAACTTCAACTTGTAAATTGTTACAAATTTCAACAAGTGAAGATAAGGAACCATCTCAGCTTAACTTCAACTTGTAAATTGTTACAAATTTCAACAAGTGAAGATAAGGAACCATCTCAGCTTAACTTCAACTTGTAAATTGTTACAAATTTCAACAAGTGAAGATAAGGAACCATCTCAGCTTAACTTCAACTTGTAAATTGTTACAAATTTCAACAAGTGAAGATAAGGAACCATCTCAGCTTAACTTCAACTTGTAAATTGTTACAAATTTCAACAAGTGAAGATAAGGAACCATCTCAGCTTAACTTCAACTTGTAAATTGTTACAAATTTCAACAAGTGAAGATAAGGAACCATCTCAGCTTAACTTCAACTTGTAAATTGTTACAAATTTCAACAAGTGAAGATAAGGAACCATCTCAGCTTAACTTCAACTTGTAAATTGTTACAAATTTCAACAAGTGAAGATAAGGAACCATCTCAGCTTAACTTCAACTTGTAAATTGTTACAAATTTCAACAAGTGAAGATAAGGAACCATCTCAGCTTAACTTCAACTTGTAAATTGTTACAAATTTCAACAAGTGAAGATAAGGAACCATCTCAGCTTAACTTCAACTTGTAAATTGTTACAAATTTCAACAAGTGAAGATAAGGAACCATCTCAGCTTAACTTCAACTTGTAAATTGTTACAAATTTCAACAAGTGAAGATAAGGAACCATCTCAGCTTAACTTCAACTTGTAAATTGTTACAAATTTCAACAAGTGAAGATAAGGAACCATCTCAGCTTAACTTCAACTTGTAAATTGTTACAAATTTCAACAAGTGAAGATAAGGAACCATCTCAGCTTAACTTCAACTTGTAAATTGTTACAAATTTCAACAAGTGAAGATAAGGAACCATCTCAGCTTAACTTCAACTTGTAAATTGTTACAAATTTCAACAAGTGAAGATAAGGAACCATCTCAGCTTAACTTCAACTTGTAAATTGTTACAAATTTCAACAAGTGAAGATAAGGAACCATCTCAGCTTAACTTCAACTTGTAAATTGTTACAAATTTCAACAAGTGAAGATAAGGAACCATCTCAGCTTAACTTCAACTTGTAAATTGTTACAAATTTCAACAAGTGAAGATAAGGAACCATCTCAGCTTAACTTCAACTTGTAAATTGTTACAAATTTCAACAAGTGAAGATAAGGAACCATCTCAGCTTAACTTCAACTTGTAAATTGTTACAAATTTCAACAAGTGAAGATAAGGAACCATCTCAGCTTAACTTCAACTTGTAAATTGTTACAAATTTCAACAAGTGAAGATAAGGAACCATCTCAGCTTAACTTCAACTTGTAAATTGTTACAAATTTCAACAAGTGAAGATAAGGAACCATCTCAGCTTAACTTCAACTTGTAAATTGTTACAAATTTCAACAAGTGAAGATAAGGAACCATCTCAGCTTAACTTCAACTTGTAAATTGTTACAAATTTCAACAAGTGAAGATAAGGAACCATCTCAGCTTAACTTCAACTTGTAAATTGTTACAAATTTCAACAAGTGAAGATAAGGAACCATCTCAGCTTAACTTCAACTTGTAAATTGTTACAAATTTCAACAAGTGAAGATAAGGAACCATCTCAGCTTAACTTCAACTTGTAAATTGTTACAAATTTCAACAAGTGAAGATAAGGAACCATCTCAGCTTAACTTCAACTTGTAAATTGTTACAAATTTCAACAAGTGAAGATAAGGAACCATCTCAGCTTAACTTCAACTTGTAAATTGTTACAAATTTCAACAAGTGAAGATAAGGAACCATCTCAGCTTAACTTCAACTTGTAAATTGTTACAAATTTCAACAAGTGAAGATAAGGAACCATCTCAGCTTAACTTCAACTTGTAAATTGTTACAAATTTCAACAAGTGAAGATAAGGAACCATCTCAGCTTAACTTCAACTTGTAAATTGTTACAAATTTCAACAAGTGAAGATAAGGAACCATCTCAGCTTAACTTCAACTTGTAAATTGTTACAAATTTCAACAAGTGAAGATAAGGAACCATCTCAGCTTAACTTCAACTTGTAAATTGTTACAAATTTCAACAAGTGAAGATAAGGAACCATCTCAGCTTAACTTCAACTTGTAAATTGTTACAAATTTCAACAAGTGAAGATAAGGAACCATCTCAGCTTAACTTCAACTTGTAAATTGTTACAAATTTCAACAAGTGAAGATAAGGAACCATCTCAGCTTAACTTCAACTTGTAAATTGTTACAAATTTCAACAAGTGAAGATAAGGAACCATCTCAGCTTAACTTCAACTTGTAAATTGTTACAAATTTCAACAAGTGAAGATAAGGAACCATCTCAGCTTAACTTCAACTTGTAAATTGTTACAAATTTCAACAAGTGAAGATAAGGAACCATCTCAGCTTAACTTCAACTTGTAAATTGTTACAAATTTCAACAAGTGAAGATAAGGAACCATCTCAGCTTAACTTCAACTTGTAAATTGTTACAAATTTCAACAAGTGAAGATAAGGAACCATCTCAGCTTAACTTCAACTTGTAAATTGTTACAAATTTCAACAAGTGAAGATAAGGAACCATCTCAGCTTAACTTCAACTTGTAAATTGTTACAAATTTCAACAAGTGAAGATAAGGAACCATCTCAGCTTAACTTCAACTTGTAAATTGTTACAAATTTCAACAAGTGAAGATAAGGAACCATCTCAGCTTAACTTCAACTTGTAAATTGTTACAAATTTCAACAAGTGAAGATAAGGAACCATCTCAGCTTAACTTCAACTTGTAAATTGTTACAAATTTCAACAAGTGAAGATAAGGAACCATCTCAGCTTAACTTCAACTTGTAAATTGTTACAAATTTCAACAAGTGAAGATAAGGAACCATCTCAGCTTAACTTCAACTTGTAAATTGTTACAAATTTCAACAAGTGAAGATAAGGAACCATCTCAGCTTAACTTCAACTTGTAAATTGTTACAAATTTCAACAAGTGAAGATAAGGAACCATCTCAGCTTAACTTCAACTTGTAAATTGTTACAAATTTCAACAAGTGAAGATAAGGAACCATCTCAGCTTAACTTCAACTTGTAAATTGTTACAAATTTCAACAAGTGAAGATAAGGAACCATCTCAGCTTAACTTCAACTTGTAAATTGTTACAAATTTCAACAAGTGAAGATAAGGAACCATCTCAGCTTAACTTCAACTTGTAAATTGTTACAAATTTCAACAAGTGAAGATAAGGAACCATCTCAGCTTAACTTCAACTTGTAAATTGTTACAAATTTCAACAAGTGAAGATAAGGAACCATCTCAGCTTAACTTCAACTTGTAAATTGTTACAAATTTCAACAAGTGAAGATAAGGAACCATCTCAGCTTAACTTCAACTTGTAAATTGTTACAAATTTCAACAAGTGAAGATAAGGAACCATCTCAGCTTAACTTCAACTTGTAAATTGTTACAAATTTCAACAAGTGAAGATAAGGAACCATCTCAGCTTAACTTCAACTTGTAAATTGTTACAAATTTCAACAAGTGAAGATAAGGAACCATCTCAGCTTAACTTCAACTTGTAAATTGTTACAAATTTCAACAAGTGAAGATAAGGAACCATCTCAGCTTAACTTCAACTTGTAAATTGTTACAAATTTCAACAAGTGAAGATAAGGAACCATCTCAGCTTAACTTCAACTTGTAAATTGTTACAAATTTCAACAAGTGAAGATAAGGAACCATCTCAGCTTAACTTCAACTTGTAAATTGTTACAAATTTCAACAAGTGAAGATAAGGAACCATCTCAGCTTAACTTCAACTTGTAAATTGTTACAAATTTCAACAAGTGAAGATAAGGAACCATCTCAGCTTAACTTCAACTTGTAAATTGTTACAAATTTCAACAAGTGAAGATAAGGAACCATCTCAGCTTAACTTCAACTTGTAAATTGTTACAAATTTCAACAAGTGAAGATAAGGAACCATCTCAGCTTAACTTCAACTTGTAAATTGTTACAAATTTCAACAAGTGAAGATAAGGAACCATCTCAGCTTAACTTCAACTTGTAAATTGTTACAAATTTCAACAAGTGAAGATAAGGAACCATCTCAGCTTAACTTCAACTTGTAAATTGTTACAAATTTCAACAAGTGAAGATAAGGAACCATCTCAGCTTAACTTCAACTTGTAAATTGTTACAAATTTCAACAAGTGAAGATAAGGAACCATCTCAGCTTAACTTCAACTTGTAAATTGTTACAAATTTCAACAAGTGAAGATAAGGAACCATCTCAGCTTAACTTCAACTTGTAAATTGTTACAAATTTCAACAAGTGAAGATAAGGAACCATCTCAGCTTAACTTCAACTTGTAAATTGTTACAAATTTCAACAAGTGAAGATAAGGAACCATCTCAGCTTAACTTCAACTTGTAAATTGTTACAAATTTCAACAAGTGAAGATAAGGAACCATCTCAGCTTAACTTCAACTTGTAAATTGTTACAAATTTCAACAAGTGAAGATAAGGAACCATCTCAGCTTAACTTCAACTTGTAAATTGTTACAAATTTCAACAAGTGAAGATAAGGAACCATCTCAGCTTAACTTCAACTTGTAAATTGTTACAAATTTCAACAAGTGAAGATAAGGAACCATCTCAGCTTAACTTCAACTTGTAAATTGTTACAAATTTCAACAAGTGAAGATAAGGAACCATCTCAGCTTAACTTCAACTTGTAAATTGTTACAAATTTCAACAAGTGAAGATAAGGAACCATCTCAGCTTAACTTCAACTTGTAAATTGTTACAAATTTCAACAAGTGAAGATAAGGAACCATCTCAGCTTAACTTCAACTTGTAAATTGTTACAAATTTCAACAAGTGAAGATAAGGAACCATCTCAGCTTAACTTCAACTTGTAAATTGTTACAAATTTCAACAAGTGAAGATAAGGAACCATCTCAGCTTAACTTCAACTTGTAAATTGTTACAAATTTCAACAAGTGAAGATAAGGAACCATCTCAGCTTAACTTCAACTTGTAAATTGTTACAAATTTCAACAAGTGAAGATAAGGAACCATCTCAGCTTAACTTCAACTTGTAAATTGTTACAAATTTCAACAAGTGAAGATAAGGAACCATCTCAGCTTAACTTCAACTTGTAAATTGTTACAAATTTCAACAAGTGAAGATAAGGAACCATCTCAGCTTAACTTCAACTTGTAAATTGTTACAAATTTCAACAAGTGAAGATAAGGAACCATCTCAGCTTAACTTCAACTTGTAAATTGTTACAAATTTCAACAAGTGAAGATAAGGAACCATCTCAGCTTAACTTCAACTTGTAAATTGTTACAAATTTCAACAAGTGAAGATAAGGAACCATCTCAGCTTAACTTCAACTTGTAAATTGTTACAAATTTCAACAAGTGAAGATAAGGAACCATCTCAGCTTAACTTCAACTTGTAAATTGTTACAAATTTCAACAAGTGAAGATAAGGAACCATCTCAGCTTAACTTCAACTTGTAAATTGTTACAAATTTCAACAAGTGAAGATAAGGAACCATCTCAGCTTAACTTCAACTTGTAAATTGTTACAAATTTCAACAAGTGAAGATAAGGAACCATCTCAGCTTAACTTCAACTTGTAAATTGTTACAAATTTCAACAAGTGAAGATAAGGAACCATCTCAGCTTAACTTCAACTTGTAAATTGTTACAAATTTCAACAAGTGAAGATAAGGAACCATCTCAGCTTAACTTCAACTTGTAAATTGTTACAAATTTCAACAAGTGAAGATAAGGAACCATCTCAGCTTAACTTCAACTTGTAAATTGTTACAAATTTCAACAAGTGAAGATAAGGAACCATCTCAGCTTAACTTCAACTTGTAAATTGTTACAAATTTCAACAAGTGAAGATAAGGAACCATCTCAGCTTAACTTCAACTTGTAAATTGTTACAAATTTCAACAAGTGAAGATAAGGAACCATCTCAGCTTAACTTCAACTTGTAAATTGTTACAAATTTCAACAAGTGAAGATAAGGAACCATCTCAGCTTAACTTCAACTTGTAAATTGTTACAAATTTCAACAAGTGAAGATAAGGAACCATCTCAGCTTAACTTCAACTTGTAAATTGTTACAAATTTCAACAAGTGAAGATAAGGAACCATCTCAGCTTAACTTCAACTTGTAAATTGTTACAAATTTCAACAAGTGAAGATAAGGAACCATCTCAGCTTAACTTCAACTTGTAAATTGTTACAAATTTCAACAAGTGAAGATAAGGAACCATCTCAGCTTAACTTCAACTTGTAAATTGTTACAAATTTCAACAAGTGAAGATAAGGAACCATCTCAGCTTAACTTCAACTTGTAAATTGTTACAAATTTCAACAAGTGAAGATAAGGAACCATCTCAGCTTAACTTCAACTTGTAAATTGTTACAAATTTCAACAAGTGAAGATAAGGAACCATCTCAGCTTAACTTCAACTTGTAAATTGTTACAAATTTCAACAAGTGAAGATAAGGAACCATCTCAGCTTAACTTCAACTTGTAAATTGTTACAAATTTCAACAAGTGAAGATAAGGAACCATCTCAGCTTAACTTCAACTTGTAAATTGTTACAAATTTCAACAAGTGAAGATAAGGAACCATCTCAGCTTAACTTCAACTTGTAAATTGTTACAAATTTCAACAAGTGAAGATAAGGAACCATCTCAGCTTAACTTCAACTTGTAAATTGTTACAAATTTCAACAAGTGAAGATAAGGAACCATCTCAGCTTAACTTCAACTTGTAAATTGTTACAAATTTCAACAAGTGAAGATAAGGAACCATCTCAGCTTAACTTCAACTTGTAAATTGTTACAAATTTCAACAAGTGAAGATAAGGAACCATCTCAGCTTAACTTCAACTTGTAAATTGTTACAAATTTCAACAAGTGAAGATAAGGAACCATCTCAGCTTAACTTCAACTTGTAAATTGTTACAAATTTCAACAAGTGAAGATAAGGAACCATCTCAGCTTAACTTCAACTTGTAAATTGTTACAAATTTCAACAAGTGAAGATAAGGAACCATCTCAGCTTAACTTCAACTTGTAAATTGTTACAAATTTCAACAAGTGAAGATAAGGAACCATCTCAGCTTAACTTCAACTTGTAAATTGTTACAAATTTCAACAAGTGAAGATAAGGAACCATCTCAGCTTAACTTCAACTTGTAAATTGTTACAAATTTCAACAAGTGAAGATAAGGAACCATCTCAGCTTAACTTCAACTTGTAAATTGTTACAAATTTCAACAAGTGAAGATAAGGAACCATCTCAGCTTAACTTCAACTTGTAAATTGTTACAAATTTCAACAAGTGAAGATAAGGAACCATCTCAGCTTAACTTCAACTTGTAAATTGTTACAAATTTCAACAAGTGAAGATAAGGAACCATCTCAGCTTAACTTCAACTTGTAAATTGTTACAAATTTCAACAAGTGAAGATAAGGAACCATCTCAGCTTAACTTCAACTTGTAAATTGTTACAAATTTCAACAAGTGAAGATAAGGAACCATCTCAGCTTAACTTCAACTTGTAAATTGTTACAAATTTCAACAAGTGAAGATAAGGAACCATCTCAGCTTAACTTCAACTTGTAAATTGTTACAAATTTCAACAAGTGAAGATAAGGAACCATCTCAGCTTAACTTCAACTTGTAAATTGTTACAAATTTCAACAAGTGAAGATAAGGAACCATCTCAGCTTAACTTCAACTTGTAAATTGTTACAAATTTCAACAAGTGAAGATAAGGAACCATCTCAGCTTAACTTCAACTTGTAAATTGTTACAAATTTCAACAAGTGAAGATAAGGAACCATCTCAACTTAACTTCAACTTGTAAATTGTTACAAATTTCAACAAGTGAAGATAAGAAACCATCTCGGCTTAACTTCAATTTGTAAATTGCTACAAATTACAACAAGTGAAGATAAGGAATCATCTCAGCTTAACTTCAACTTGCTACAAATTTCAACAAGTGAAGATAAGGAACCATCTCAACTTAACTTCAACTTGTAAATTGTTACAAATTTCAACAAGTGAAGATAAGAAACCATCTCGGCTTAACTTCAATTTGTAAATTGCTACAAATTACAACAAGTGAAGATAAGGAATCATCTCAGCTTAACTTCAACTTGCTACAAATTTCAACAAGTGAAGATAAGGAATCATCTCAGCTTAACTTCAACTTGCTACAAATTTCAACAAGTGAAGATAAGGAATCATCTCAGCTTAACTTCAACTTGCTACAAATTTCAACAAGTGAAGATAAGGAATCATCTCAGCTTAACTTCAACTTGCTACAAATTTCAACAAGTGAAGATAAGGAATCATCTCAGCTTAACTTCAACTTGCTACAAATTTCAACAAGTGAAGATAAGGAACCATCTCAGCTTAGCTTCAACTTGTAAATTGCTACAAATTTCAACAAGTGAAGATAAGGAACCATCTTAGCTTAACTTCAACTTGTAAATTGCTACAAATTTCAACAAGTGAAGATAAGGAACCATCTTAGCTTAACTTCAACTTGTAAATTGCTACAAATTTCAACAAGTGAAGATAAGGAACCATCTTAGCTTAACTTCAACTTGTAAATTGCTACAAATTTCAACAAGTGAAGATAAGGAACCATCTTAGCTTAACTTCAACTTGTAAATTGCTACAAATTTCAACAAGTGAAGATAAGGAACCATCTTAGCTTAACTTCAACTTGTAAATTGCTACAAATTTCAACAAGTGAAGATAAGGAACCATCTTAGCTTAACTTCAACTTGTAAATTGCTACAAATTTCAACAAGTGAAGATAAGGAACCATCTTAGCTTAACTTCAACTTGTAAATTGCTACAAATTTCAACAAGTGAAGATAAGGAACCATCTTAGCTTAACTTCAACTTGTAAATTGCTACAAATTTCAACAAGTGAAGATAAGGAACCATCTTAGCTTAACTTCAACTTGTAAATTGCTACAAATTTCAACAAGTGAAGATAAGGAACCATCTTAGCTTAACTTCAACTTGTAAATTGCTACAAATTTCAACAAGTGAAGATAAGGAACCATCTTAGCTTAACTTCAACTTGTAAATTGCTACAAATTTCAACAAGTGAAGATAAGGAACCATCTTAGCTTAACTTCAACTTGTAAATTGCTACAAATTTCAACAAGTGAAGATAAGGAACCATCTTAGCTTAACTTCAACTTGTAAATTGCTACAAATTTCAACAAGTGAAGATAAGGAACCATCTTAGCTTAACTTCAACTTGTAAATTGCTACAAATTTCAACAAGTGAAGATAAGGAACCATCTTAGCTTAACTTCAACTTGTAAATTGCTACAAATTTCAACAAGTGAAGATAAGGAACCATCTTAGCTTAACTTCAACTTGTAAATTGCTACAAATTTCAACAAGTGAAGATAAGGAACCATCTTAGCTTAACTTCAACTTGTAAATTGCTACAAATTTCAACAAGTGAAGATAAGGAACCATCTTAGCTTAACTTCAACTTGTAAATTGCTACAAATTTCAACAAGTGAAGATAAGGAACCATCTTAGCTTAACTTCAACTTGTAAATTGCTACAAATTTCAACAAGTGAAGATAAGGAACCATCTTAGCTTAACTTCAACTTGTAAATTGCTACAAATTTCAACAAGTGAAGATAAGGAACCATCTTAGCTTAACTTCAACTTGTAAATTGCTACAAATTTCAACAAGTGAAGATAAGGAACCATCTCAGCTTAGCTTCAACTTGTAAATTGCTACAAATTTCAACAAGTGAAGATAAGGAACCATCTCAGCTTAGCTTCAACTTGTAAATTGCTACAAATTTCAACAAGGATTAACATACACTGTAACAGGGATCAACAAGGATTAACATAACAAGTGTTAAACAATAATCTATTTGTAAATTGCTACGAATTTCAACAAGTGTTTAAACAACATACTTAGCTTTTTCCTCAACCTGTAAATTGTTGCAAATTTCAACAGATGATCATATGTCGGCTTAACGTTATCTTGTAAATTGCTACAAATTTCAACAAGTGTTTAAACAATATACTTAGCTTTTTCCTTAACCTGTAAATTACTGTAAATTTCAACAGATGATCATATGTCGGCTTAGCGTTATCTTGTAAATTGCTACAAATTTGAACAAGTGTTAAGCATCTTCTTTGGTTTAACCAACCTGTAGATTGCTACAAGTGTTTAGCAATAACCTCGGCTTTGCTTCAACCCGTAAATTGCTACGAATTTAAACAAGCGAAGAGAAACAGTAATCTAGGCTTAACTTTAACTTGTAAATTGCTACAAATTTCAACAAGTGAAGATAAGGAGTCATCTCAGCTTAACTTCAACTTGTAAATTGCTACAAATTTCAACAAGTAATAAGCATTACTTAGGTTTAACCTAAACTTGTAAATTGCTACAAATTTCAACAAGCGTTAAGCATTACTTAGGTTTAACCTAAACTTGTAAATTGCTACAAATTTCAACAAGCGTTAAGCATTACTTAGGTTTAACCTAAACTTGTAAATTGCTACAAATTTCAACAAGCGTTAAGCATTACTTAGGTTTAACCTAAACTTGTAAATTGCTACAAATTTCAACAAGCGTTAAGCATTATTTCGGTTTAACTTGGATGAATGCCCCATGTAGAAATGGGCATGATATTCCTGATGACGATTTTACTGAACTGGATGGGACTGGCAGCTTTGTTGACATCATGCAAGGTGTGCTTGATTTCAGCAGCTCTAGTTTCAATCATTATCTGTTCATAAATATACCTGTACTGATCAAAGTGTGGAGGTGACTGTTGAGTGGTGAGATAACGGCGTTTAATCACCCACGGGTCGGTCATCCACTGTTCATCGGATGGTTCGATCCAGAGGACCGTTTCTTCTGTTAAACTGTTTGGAGTATACGGATCTTCTGGCCTAAGGAGGATATCCTTAGCTGTTGGATTACTGGTTTGACCTCCTCGAGAGAGGGGTGGATATTCTGATGGATCATAGCGAGGGTTTGAACCCCGGCCACGACCTCGACCTCTTTGGCCTCTACTGGTCATTTGCGGATTTCTGCAAATATTCACGGGTCAAAAAGTCAGGCAAAGAGTTAGTTTCGCCTTTGATATATTCAATATCAAAATCAAAATTGGATAAATAACTCTGCCAAGTCAAGAATATCTGTTTGGATGCAAGATTTTTTACATCCTGTTTAAAAATCTGTTTAGCAGCAGAGCAATCAACTCTGATAAGAAAATGCTGGTTTAATAAATCATCCTGAAATTTAATAACACATTTAACAATAGCTAAACATTCCTGTTTAATGGTTGGATAATTTAAAGCGGCTTGATTCCAATGTCCAGAATGGAATCGTAATAATTCCTCTTTCTGGGTCTTGGGATTAAGCTGTTTTAAGATTCCACCAAATCCTTCATTGGAAGCATCAGTTTCAACAATCTTCTTCCAATTAGGATTAGGTAACTGTAAACAAGGTAGCTGTTGGACTTTAGCCTTAATTCGTTGTATTGCTAAAGTATGTTCTGGAGACCATGGTGGAGGATTCTTTCTTAACCTGGTGTACAAGATGTTAGCATCGGCAGATAAATTATGATAATAATCTTTTACATAATTAAGACTGCCTCGAAATCGCTGTAACTGAGTCTTGTCTTTAATTTCATCAGGAAATTTAGAAGCAAACTCCATGCTACGGTTAATAGGTATAATACTGCCATTGGAAATATTATGACCTAAATACCTGATAGTAGTTTGAAATAACTGCATTTTAGGGACAGAAATTACTAAACCATTTCTGATAATAACATTCTTAAAAATACTAAGATGTTTGATATGCTGGTCAATTGATGAGGAAAAAATTAAGACATCATCAATATAAGATAAAGTAAACTCTGTATACGGGTTAAAAATATCATTCATGATATGTTGGAATTCTGATGGAGCATTTTTTAAACCAAATGGCATGACATTCCATTCATAATGCCCAAAGGGTACTGTAAAAGCGGTTTTGTACCGATCCTGTTCAGCAATTTCAATTTGCCAATATCCTGATTTAAGGTCAAATTTAGAGAAAATAATTGCATCCTGTAGTTGATCCAAAAGATCTTTTTTGTTCGGAATTGGATACCTAATCCATTTCAATTAATCATTTAACGGTTTGTAATTGATGACGAGGCGAGGAACACCACGCTCAAGTTCGGTATTTTTATTAACATAAAAGGCGGTACAGCTCCACGGTGAGTGACTGGGACGGATTAATTTTTTCTCAAGAAGACTGTTAATTTCTGTTTTGCATAATTCCATATATTCCTTTTTCATCTGACTAGGGCGAGCTCTAGTTGGAATATATTTCTCATCAAAGTCTGGTTCATATGGTAAGGTTACTGTATATTTTTTGCGATTCCAAAAAGCATTAGGAACATTACCACAAACTTCTGTTTGAAACTCGTTTTCTAATAATCTAATTTTCTGTTGGAAAGATGGTTGTTTTAACCTTTGTTCTGTTGTTAAGAAGTGAACTTCTTCTTGTAACAAATTTATTTGATTCTGTTTACAAGTAACTAGATCCCTAATTTGATCTAATTCTTTTGTATACGGTTGGGTGATAAACTCGAAAATAACTGATTTTCCTAGTAATTGAGAATAAATTCCTGTTTGGTCAATTTTTTGGATAGGCATTAAAAGACAAAGAAAAGGTGTGCCTAAGATAATATTTGTAGCAAGATTACGGACTAACACAAATGATGTTGGAAGACATAAATCTTGATTACAAATATATGCTTCTGGAATTTTATACCTAATCTGTAAGGAATTACCACTTGCACTGGTTAGACTCTAGGTAGTTTTTTCAAAATACCTGGTAGGAACTATACCTTCTTGGATACAGTTCATATCTGCTCCACTATCGACTAAAGCAATAGCATCTTTAATCATAAAATCGGGTTTTATTAAAAATGAAATTTTAATATACCCTTTCTGAAAGGTTACTTGGTTAACAAGTAATAAATACGGAGTAGAGGATTCAGGTTCAGATTTGTGTTCATTAGTACCGGCGGCTTTTTCAACGGTGCTTCCTGTTTGCTATTTTAACTGGTTGCGAAGGGTTTTAATATCTTTAGTATTAGCTTCACTTGCAACTTGCAAGTGTTTCACTTCTGTTTTTAGGATATTAATTTCCATTTTTAAATCCTGGAGTGTAGTTGGTTGTTCTGACATGGGTTTTGTATGAATTCTGTTAATTACATTTTGGAGATTGTAAGAATAGTCGGGTATAGGAGGAGTTTCTTGTATTGTCTGTTGATGTTCATAACACATTTTTAAATATTTCATTTTTATTTCTGGATCTTGGATCTAGTCTGCTACAACAAGCATATCCTTTTGAGTATCAGTTAAAACATTAATACTGCTGGGTTCACCTAAGTGTAAACCATTCATTTCAACAATTGATTTCCAATAATTAATTTTGGATATTTGTTCCTGATTAGACTTACAAGGACAAGATTCTTCTGGTTCATCTTCACCACTGGAAGTGGAGTATAACTGATTAATCTCATCTTCAGAAGGGGTGTCTTCATCAGTTCAATTTTCTTCAGCTTCAAGAGCTTGGATTATCTGGTTTTTAATGCCTAAATCAAGAGTTAATTCATTAACCTTAGACTTAGCTTTTGATTTACAACGGTTTGCATAGTGTCCTATTTGACCACATTTGTAACACTTGACTTCTGATTTATTTTTACCTTTATTTTTACTGGTGGATTGTTTAGGATAAAACTTATTAGTCGGTTGCGGATGACTAGTCTTGTGTGACTTTTTTCTGAAGGGTTTTGAGAATTTCTTATGGGAAATCTTACGAGTTTTTCCTGGATATTTGATAACGGGTTCATAGGCAAATTGTTCACAAAATTCGCGTAATTCTTTTCTACCGGTAAGGTTCTGTTGTTTCATTTGATGATGTAATTTAAGGTCATTACACAGAGAAAGACCTTCATCGGTAATAATGGAACAAAGCTGCCCATAGGTATACTGTTCGTAAGGAATAGACATCTGGTCATGGCGGTCCCTAAGTTTTTTCCTAACACGTTCGGCAAAGAGGGTCGGAAGGCCATCAATAAACTTGGCTTTCCAATGGGTACTGTTACCATCAGGTCGTTGCATGACCTTGATAAGGAAAACATCTTTATAGCACCGAAAGTGGGTAAGAGACGGGCAACGAAGGTTTTGAAGAAGTTCTCGGCCCCTGTCCTGAGAACTGGTACTGGTTCCAACAAAATGGAGAATTATGGTCTGGATGAGTGTGTAAACAGCATCTTGCTGTTGGACAGGCTGATGTGTAGTGGGATCAACTTCCACTTTGACGGAATTAAGAATTTCTAACTGTTGGGTGAGGGTGAGGATATTATCCCACCATCCTTTGAGTTGTTCGGTAAAACCATTAATAATAAATTTCACAATGGCTTGATCCTGGTTACTATATTGGCGACATACAGTGGCGTACATCAACATCTGATGTAATTTCTTATAAATGCCGTATTCGGATTCACCATCTATATTCCATTCATAGATGGTTTTGCCATGATAACTTCCCTGGTCGTTAATGTAAGTTTCTTCTTCATAGAGAACATCAGGAGGAGTTGGTCGAGCGTAATAGTTCCTACTGGGTGGTAACATAGCAGGTCGAGAGGAACTATACGAATGGAGTTTATTAACAGATGAGGGTTCTTGGAGATTCATTTGAATTTCATAAATTTGTTCTGGTGATAAAGTATCTTCAGGTATAGTCTCAGCTCTAAGCATTTGGATGGATCCACTAGGTGGTGGAGTCGATGCAGGAGGGCAAACATGTAGTGTTTGCTTTTTCTGGAGTAGGGTGTCCATAAATTCTGTATTGGAGGCTTTTAACTTAAAGTTAGTAACCTCTAAAGGTGGCTTAATGGAAACGGGATGTAAGGTAGAAGAGCCGGTTACTGGTAATGCTAAACTTCTATCTTTGAAAGTAGAAACAGCTTCTTCGATTCTGGTTAATTGCTTACTCATTGTTTGACAAATTAAATTAGTATAATTATTCTGTTTAACTAATAAACCTTCGGTTTTAGTAAACTTTCCTGATTGAGTATCTATATATGCAGTGGCCAATAAGGGTTGACGGGTAGTCTCACCATTAGGGGCTAATTCTAGAGCTTGAGGAGGCGGATGTAAAGCATTAATTGCTTGTCCTTCAGTTGTTGTCCAAGTCTTGTACTGATCTTCAATAGTATTTAGCTGGGGTTGATTAACTGATTGATACCATTCAACAAAGGGAATCAACTTCTGTTGTAACTCAAGATGTTTATAATATTGAGTTTTATATTCGGCTAACTGTTCTGGAATATGATTGGTAAAATACCAATCCCTAAATGCTTTATATTTTTCCTGATTAAATTCCTGGTTTAATATTTTTCTGTTTTCACTTCCTGGTGTAAAATCCATTAAATTTCAAAATTCATATCACTGGTCGTTGGGCTATCTGGTGAAGGCGCTGGGGGTGTTGTATAGACACCGTGTGGAATTCTGTTTTGGGATAACCTTATCCCTTGAATTTCTGAATTCATGGGATCATCCTGTGGATCACTAGGTGGTCTACTAGGAGGTCGAGAAGGTATCTGCTGTAAGATGGCATCGATCTGTCGTTGAGTGGGTACCTGATCAACTGATTGTCGACTGGATTCTGGAAGGTCTACCCGATAAGGAGGAGCAGATCTAAAACTGTTGTTTGAAAAACTTCTAGGTGTTGTTCGAAAACTGGCATTAGAAGACATACTTCTGGTAAGCAAAGGTTTCTGAAATTGAAGATAAACATTGCCTTCCCTGGTCTGGATAACATCATCGATGTTATGTTGAATCAATGGTTTTGGAGGGACAGCATTAGGAATATGCCATTGTTCGGGAAAAGTTATATCCTTCCATGGGATTAACTTAGGAACGGCTACTTGGCTACTGTAAAGATTTGTTTCAATTAATACGGTTTGGCCTGTTTCAGTTTTCTTTTTGACATAAGGATTTAAGGTTGTTAAAGCCTTTATGCAAATTCGGGAATGGACTGAAAAAGGAGGAGTTCCTGGTTTATACTCATAACCATGAGTAAGGACTCGTAACTCCAGTACATCAGATAAGTTAGCATCGCACAGAGCAACGCTTAGGTTCGGGTAGATATCAAAGTATACTGGACCGTGAGATAAACTAGTCTCAATAGCTCCCATAATTGATGCTCTCCAGTTAAGACATCGGCCATCCCTAAGGGTGCACTGAATACTGGTATTTTGACCAAGAAGGGTCAAGGGTTTGAAAGCGATTTGTACTAATCCTATATGAATGTACTTATACTGTTTTAAAAATGGAATGAAATCATTTATGTGAATTAGTCTGATTATTTCATCATTATTCTGGATGCAAGATGCATGTTCAAAGGTCTTGATTATAGTTTTACTGAAAAATTGGAAACGTCCTTTTCTATAAATGGTTTGTGGATCTACGGATGGGATAGTCCACCTATCTAAGGCTTTCTTTACATCCTGGTATGCTACTAACTCAGCGGCTTCGGCTAGGGAGGAAATTGTATTTCCTACAGTTGTTACTGAATCTGTTCCTGGTATTTCTACGGTATTATCGTGTTGTTGGTCTGTCATGGTTGTATAGTGATCATATATGCATAATTTATTTATATTATACTAGTATTATGTGCATATTTAAACTTGGCTCTGATACCATCTAAGGTGCTCACTAAAGGTCAAAGCTAGCACGTCTGTCAACGACTTACGGGCATCAAACGGTTCAAATGCAATCACTGCTAAATGACCTAATCCCTACGCGACTTGGGTGACGTCCCACTAACCCTAAACCACTAATTAACCTTACAAAAGCACAAACCCAAGAATAAGCATTCACATAATACATGTATAAAGGAAATAAATTACAACATATATGATCCCATGTACCTTACTGTTGTGGAGGAGGGGGAGGCCTCCTGGCCGCCCACGCCACCAAGTGCTCCTGTATCAGAATTTGTAAGTCAGCAATTCGCTGCTCACTCTCGGCTAGACGCTCAGTAATATACTGGTGGGTGTATGGATTAACAGGTAAAGTACGGTATTGTTCTCCCTTGGTTTTCCAAAATTCTAATAACCACAAATATTGTTCGAGTGCATCAACAGTGGTCATACATCATAAAATACAAGAAGAAATTTTATTGAAGAAGTACAAGTATTTTACAAGGAGAGAGAGATTACAAAGGGAGACTCGAAAAACTAGAAGACGCTAAAACCTATCTCTAAATCTGCCTCAACAAGGGTGAGGAGATACCTTTTATAGAACAAAAAGATAAGATTTATTATTACAAGATGATAGGTGGCAAGCTTCTATAGGACCGACAGATTCCCACCTTATCCACCTTATCTGCAGCCTTTTCGGTGTGGGAGCATCATTATGCTTCTACTTTTAACTGTAGCGAATATTTGCTTTATCCCAAAAGTTTTTTGTCCGATATGCCGACGCCTACTCTGCAGGGCCCTTGCCTTTACTGTTTTTGTCCTTGGTAATCTTCTCAGCAATAATGGCTGTTAAAGAATCCCAAAAATCTCCGAGTTGCGGTTCATTGTCATCTGGATCCTATGATTCTCCAGCAAGCACGTGTTCGGCTAGATCACTCTCGGGTTCTGATGGATTCTGACTGGTTTCTGATCTCATAGAGACGTCATCATCATGGCCAACAGATTGTAGGAACTGATCTTTGAGATAGTCCATGCTTTTCACGATCAACTCATTATCTGAAAGCTGTGGATACTTCTGTTTTAATTCCTTTTGTATTTGCAGAAAAGGATTAGTGACTGGAGAAGGAGCTGGAAGGGCAGGTTGCTTAGCTGAATCCCAACAAGCTTGGGTATGCTGTTTAATTTTCGGAAGGAGATCCTTAAGATCCATTTTATCCCAACATTTGACAAAAAATATTCTTTTTAGCCTAGGGACTTTATTCTGATAATCGCAAGCGAAGTCCCACTTCCATATCCATGGGATGCCAAAACGGATACTGAAGTGAACTACAGATTTACTGATGGATAATTCTCTGTTTTTATTTAAAAATGAATAAGCATGGGAATAAGCCACATGCCATTCGTTGTATGCTGTTCGAACAATATCTGGTAAAATGTCTAAAGAAAGACCGAATTTATCCCACCAAACGAGGAACCAATTTGGAGCATCGTTTTTAAGGACATCAGGGGAAACACGGATGAACCAAGAATGATTCTTGATCGGATTCTGATAATAAAAAACCTGGGTAAACGCATCAACATAATCCCAGTAAGTATATTTAGTCTGCTTGTTCCGGAGATCCAGATCACGGGTTGTATGCGGGTGAATGCCCCAAGTAAATATGGGCATAATATGACGGATAACAATTTTACTATACTGGATAGGGCTAGCAGGTCGAGAGGAACTATACGAATGGAGTTTATTAACAGATGAGGGTTCTTGGAAATTCATTTGAATTTCATAAATTTATTCTGGTGATAAAGTATCTTCAGGTATAGTCTCAGCTCTAAGCATTTGGATGGATCCACTAGGTGGTGGAGTCGATGCAGGAGGGCGAACATGTAGTGTTTGCATTTTCTGGAGTAGGGTGTCCATAAATTCTGTATTCGAGGCTTTTAACTTAAAGTTAGTAACCTCTAAAGGCAGCTTAATGGAAACGGGATGTAAGGCAGAAGAGCCGGTCACTGGTAATGCTAAACTTCTATCTTTGAAAGTAGAAACAGCTTCTTCGATTCTAGTTAATTGCTTACTCATTGTTTGACAAATTAAATTAGTATAATTATTCTGTTTAACTAATAAACCTTCGGTTTTAGTAAACTTTCCTGATTGAGCATCTATATATGCAGTGGCCAATAAGGGTTAACGGGTAGTCTCACCATTAGGGGCTAATTCTAGAGCTTGAGGAGGCGGATGTAAAGCATTAATTGCTTGTCCTTCAGTTGTTGTCCAAGTCTTGTACTGATGTTCAATGGCTTCCCTGGTCTGGATAACATCATCGATGTTATGTTGAATCAATGGTTTTGGAGGGACAGCATTAGGAATATGCCATTGTTCGGGAAAAGTTATATCCTTCCGGGGGATTAACTTAGGTACGGCTACTTGGCTACTATAAAGATTAGTTTCAATTAGTACTGTTTGGCCGGTTTCAGTTTTCTTTTTGACATAAGGATTTAAGGTTGTTAAAGCCTTTATGCAAATGCGGGAATGGACTGAAAAAGGGGGAGTTCCTGGTTTATACTCATAACCATGAGTAAGAACTCGTAACTCCAGCACATCAGATAAGTTAGCGTCGCACAGAGCAACACTTAGGTTCGGGTAAATATCAAAATAGACCGGTCCATGAGACAAACTAGTCTCAATAGCTCCCATAATTGAGGCTCTCCAGTTAAGACATCGGCCATCCCTAAGGGTGCACTGAATACTGGTATTTTGACCAAGAAGGGTCAAGGGTTTGAAAGCGATTTGTACTAATCCTATATGAATGTACTTATACTGTTTTAAAAATGGAATGAAATCATTTATTAACATAAAATGCGGTACAGCTCCACGGTGAGTGACTGGGACGGATTAATTTTTTCTCAAGAAGACTGTTAATTTCTGTTTTGCATAATTCCATATATTCCTTTTTCATCTGACTAGGGCGAGCTCTAGTTGGAATATATTTCTCATCAAAGTCTGGTTCATATGGTAAGGTTACTGTATATTTTTTGCGATTCCAAAAAGCATTAGGAACATTACCACAAACTTCTGTTTGAAACTCGTTTTCTAATAATCTAATTTTCTGTTGGAAAGATGGTTGTTGTAACCTTTGTTCTGTTGTTAAGAAGTGAACTTCTTTTTGTAACAAATTTATTTGATTTTGTTTGCAAGTAACTAGATCCCTAATTTGATCTAATTTTTTTGTATACGGTTGGGTGATAAACTCGAAAATAACTGATTTTCCTTGTAAAATACTTGTACTTCTTCAATAAAATTTCTTCTTGTATTTTATGATGTATGCCCACTGTTGATGCACTCGAACAATATTTGTGGTTATTAGAATTTTGGAAAACCAAGAGAGAACAATACCGTACTTTACCTGTTAATCCATACACCCACCAGTATATTATTGAGCGTCTAGCCGAGAGTGAGCAGCGAATTGCTGACTTACAGATTCTGATACAGGAGCACTTGGTGGCGTGGGCGGCCAGGAGGCCTCCCCCTCCTCTACAACAGTAAGGTACTGATTCTTAAATTTTTTTTTTTTTTCAACTACTTCCAGCTGTATTTGCATGCATATATGTATATAGACACATGCTTTTACACATCTATATATACATATGGAAACACAATATATATTTTGTTATATATGTGTGTTTAGGTTCAATTTTTTTTTTTTCTTTTTTAATACATGACTATAAACATGTGTATGTAATTTTCCAAAAACTGATTTTGACATTTTTTGTTTCGCGCCATTTTTTTATTTTTAAAACTTGAATCTATTACAAAATAAGTTCGTTAAGTAAATGGGTTAATCGGGTTAATTTATCCAATTCGCATCTAATTTAATTCAGCCCATTTAAACCCATTCAGTAAATAGGCGGATTTAGATTGAATTATTTTATTATCGAACACGTTTTAGCCCGCTCAAACTCACCCACTTGCCACTTCTAATCATAACTAACATCTTAATGAGTCATAACTAACACCATAATGTGTATAACCTCATAACTAACACTTTGTTTAGATGGAAGAGTTTGGTGAAAAAAGAAAAGAAATTGTGAGAATATAAAACTCTTTCACTTGTTTGGTTGGTTAAGTATGGTGAGAAAGAATGAGAGATGGTGAGAAAAGGACTCTCACCAAACAATTGTTTCATTTCTAACTAAAAGTGGTGACATTTAGTGAGAAAATAATTGGGTTTAATGAAATTTTTTAAAAATACCAAAATTACCTTTATGAAAATACATAGCAAATTAGTATGGAAGGTTATTTTAGTAAAATGAAATAAAACACTTTTTTTTTTTTTGTCTTTCTCTTACTTACTTTATCCGAACAAGATTGGTGATAAATCATATTCTCTTCTTTTTTATTTCTCTTACTTACTTTACAAACGCCGCAATAGGCCACAAAAACGCCGCAAAAGGATGACGTTTATAAAATTCGTCACTGATGTGACCACCGCCATATCTTTGTGACATTTTAAAAACGCCACTAACAAGTTTAGACGACGTGTTCTAAAGCACCACTAATTCTTAACATTTGTTAACAATGTCCGTTAGAAGGGTTAACTATAATGTAATCATGACGATATTTTGCGGCGTTTTTATGAAAAATGCCACCTTTTCTTTTTTTTAATAACTAACATCTTAATGAGTCATAACTAACACCATAATGTGTATAACCTCATAACTAACACTTTGTTTAGATGGAAGAGTTTGGTGAAAAAAGAAAAGAAATTGTGAGAATATAAAACTCTTTCACTTGTTTGGTTGGTTAAGTATGGTGAGAAAGAATGAGAGATGGTGAGAAAAGGACTCTCACCAAACAATTGTTTCATTTCTAACTAAAAGTGGTGACATTTAGTGAGAAAATAATTGGGTTTAATGAAATTTTTTAAAAATACCAAAATTACCTTTATGAAAATACATAGCAAATTAGTATGGAAGGTTATTTTAGTAAAATGAAATAAAACACTTTTTTTTTTTTTGTCTTTCTCTTACTTACTTTATCCGAACAAGATTGGTGATAAATCATATTCTCTTCTTTTTTATTTCTCTTACTTACTTTACAAACGCCGCAATAGGCCACAAAAACGCCGCAAAAAGATGACGTTTATAAAATTCGTCACTGATGTGACCACCGCCATATCTTTGTGACATTTTAAAAACGCCACTAAAAAGTTTAGACGACGTGTTCTAAAGCACCACTAATTCTTAACATTTGTTAACAATGTCCGTTAGAAGGGTTAACTATAATGTAATCATGACGATATTTTGCGGCGTTTTTATGAAAAATTCCACCTTTTCTTTTTTTTAAAAAATAATCGTAATTAATGATTTTCTTAACTTTTGTTCAGAGCAAACATATTATTCATCGCCATCACCATTTTCAAAATATATGCCATAATGTGAGTCAGTGTCCATTTTTCAATTTTCCATAACTAAAAAAAAAACCCCCCCCCCTTAAAACACAATATGTTAACTCAATACAAAAAAATGGAAATAAAAATAAAAATTACTAACATTTTTACATTTTAATTAAAAAAACAATATATGGACTGTGCTCTCCAAACTCTGAAAATAACTTCATCTTCAAGTCATCCAATCCTCTTCAGTAAAATGATGACATATACCTAAATCATCCTTCCATTCTTTGTCATTCTTAAGATCATAAAAGCTTTTTTCACTCTAATCAAAAGGAAAAAAGGACAATCTCAATCTGATTAGAAAGAAGTTAGAGGCAGAACAAAATAGACTGGATAGTTGGATTCTTACAGCAGCCATTGGCTATCGACCCAATAAATATTAGCCATTAAGCATGCTAAAAATGATGGTCATAAAAGTGCTATTGTGCAAAAATGATTTGTCATGCAACCCAGTAAGTAAATTTGAAAAATCTATCACTGACCCATCATACAACCTAGCAATTAATATATATACATTATCCATCATTAACCCATTTCCCTTAATGTCAAGCACCACAAAGCATCACTAAACATCTAACATAAATAAATTTATAACTGCAAAAATACACAATCTCATTGCTAATTTTGAGATCATATTTGGTGCGATGCTTCATTCAACCAGTAGTAAATCACATTCAAGAGATGAATAGTCATTTGTCATAATCCATTTGGGCAAAAAGTATCATTTAGAATATAGTTATAAAAATAAAAATTCAGTGCAGCATAAGCTGTTATGATAGATATCATGACAGAAAAGTTAATGCACTTTTTAACTGCTAGTCTTAATATGCATAAGTAATCAGACAATATAGTTCTAAAATAACGGTTCAATGGGTGATAACCTAAGAGAAGGAATTCAATAATAGTTTAAACTGGAAAATGTACACTATTCTATAACAATGCAGCACTGGATCTCATTGATTGATTGTAGATAATATTTGGTGAACAAAAATGTTACATGGAAAACTAAGTAATGAGCATAGTAGAGAACTCACTGCATGCACTCTGCTGCATCATACATGCTCATGGTTTCTGTACTTTTGTCATCAATTTTCAAGATAACATCCCCAGACAAAATGCCAGCCTTATTTGCAGGACCGCCTGGAGCAGTTGAAATTACCACCAGTCCTGCACATAATCCATCACCTTATGTAGGGTAGCCAATTGACAGCCCTACACCTGTAAGAGCACCTTCTGTCGTTAATTGCCTTCAAAGGGCATATTAACAGATTTTAGATAGAATATCAAAAGCCACAAAATTCACTAACCCAAAATAGTTAAGAAAAGACTTCCTCAAGTGAAAGAACAAGATACATTAAATTAAGGGTAAATTACACTGACACCCCCTGAGGTTTATGTTTATTATAGTTTCTTCCCTCGCCTTTTGGAAATTACATCACCCCCTTGAGGTTTAAAGTTTCACTACAAATTCCCCCCTCACCAATTTAAATTTTTGAAATACCAATTTTGCCCTCATTGGATAAATTACATTGGCACTCCTCACATTTTAAAAATTACAATCCCCTCCCTAAGGTTTAAAATAATATTACCAATTGCCCCTTCGGTTAATATTAATTGGAAAAAGAATTCATTGAAAAAAAAAATTAATTGAAAAAAAAATTAATTGAAAAAAAAATTAATTGAAAAAAAATTAATTGAAAAAAAATTTTGTTAGTAAAATTTTTAAATTTTTGTTTAAAAACCAACGTAAACTCATTTTTTGAATTTACGCAACTATTTATAAATCAAAAAAATTATCAAATAAGTTTTTATGACAGTTTTTAAAATTTTTGTAAATATAAATTGAAAACTGAAAACAAAATGGTTACCAAACAGGTCTCAAATGGTAAAAATATTGTAAAATTAACAAATAATTAAATAAATTACCAACGTAATAAATGACTTATCAAAAGATTCTTAAGTTATGTATGGTTTGATTTTTAGAAATTTTTTTTAAAAATTAAAAATTAATTTGGTTAAGGAATGAAAAATAAAAAATAATTATCATTTAAGGGTAAAAAATAAGTATCATTTTCACTTTTGGACAGGTTATATACGTACGTATAGCTGTTTCAATTTAATTTGTAAAAAAATTATTTCTAACCACTCAAAAGATAAAATTATATAAAAATGATAATTATTTTTTTATTTTTTATTTTTAACCAAATTAATTTTTAATTTAAAAAAAATTCTAAAAATCAAACCATACATAGCCTAAAAATCTTTTGATAAGTCATTTCTTACGTTGGTAACTTATTTAATTATTTGTTAATTTTACGACATTTTTACCATCTGAAGCTTGTTTGGTAACTATTTAGTTTTCAATTATCAATTTATATTTATAAAAATTTTAAAAACTATCATAAAAACTTGTTTGATAATTTTTTTGGTTTATAAATGGTTGTCGCAGTTTGTAAATTTGAGGAAAAAATGTAAATTCAAAAAATAAGCTTACGTTGGTTTTTAAATAGAAATTTAAAAATTTTACTAACAAAATTTTTTTCAATTAATGTTTTTTTTAAATAATTTTTTTTCCAATTAATATTTTTTTCAATGAATTTTTTTTCCAACTAATACTAACCGAGGGGGCAATTGGTAATACTACTTTAAACTTTAGGGAGGGGATTGTCTTTTCTAAAATGTGAGGGGTGTCAATGTAATTTACCTAGTGAGGGCAACATTGGTATTTAAAAAAATTAAATTGCTGAGGGAGAAATCTGTAATGAAACTTTAAACCGCAGGGAGAGATGTAATTTCCAAAAAATGAGAAGAACTATAATAAACATAAACCTCAGGGAGTGTCAGTATAATTTACCCTTAAATTAAAGCGGTAAAAAGAAACTGCCTTGTACCCTGTTACAAGTACTAAGAACAGCAGCTTTCTCTATATGATTCAGAGCACAAAGCTCACTAATCACTTGAGGCCATTGTGCTTCGGGAATGGAAATCTTTTCTCGTATCTCAACTAGTGCTGTGTGAACATTGAGTCCTATGTCCACGACACTGCTTCTATCCTTTGTATATCCTGAGAGAAAAACAGAGTATAAATATTTGAACAATTGTGCCTTTAATTAATATTCCTTGTGACTAGTTAAAAATGATGCTTGGTAACATAGCAGTTGCTTTGTAATAAAGTTGCATGTGATATGTTCTGTCTCTAGAAATGATGAGATGCACTTTATATCATAGTTGTCAATTTGAATTTTGAAGCATTGTGTTTAGATATACTTTAACTTTCTCTTTGTAAAATGCATATATGTAAGAAGAATATTGTGCACACATCATATGTTAATATCTGATAAATATGTTTTAATATTCTTTCTTGATTAAAGGTAGTATAGCTATGCATCTATATAATTGGTTAACTTGTTTGTTGTCTATTTCTTTCTTCCCATTTCATGTAATGTCTTCTAGATTAAAGTAAGCGACATCTAGATTTATCTTGAATTGGTGCTGAATTTTTTTATTATAGCATTGAAGAAAGGCTTCCTATAATTGTACACACAGGAAATTTCTCAGTGTTTTGTACCTCAAGCTGTTCATGTAGCCTTGTATGCACTTCAATTTTCATCCGTATTGCTTCGCTTATATGTAAGCTTCTGAATAAAAGGTTTCATAATTAAAGTATCAGTTCAAGTAATTTTTAGAAAATAAAAGAATGGATATAGGAACAGAATGAACATGAAATGGGTTTTGAGATCCTACTTATTTGTTTGGGTTCCAATGCTTGAATTACTCATACAAGTTCCATTTGCCTCAGACATCCTTTCTCCTGCCACTACAACCATTCTTAAATTCTGTAAGCTATTCCATTCCTAGTAGTTGGTGTAGCTCAAAATAATTTATACTCCATGATTGTTGAACTTCTTACCAATTTTGTTTGTTCCAATAGTAGAGTGCCCATGGAGATTCTTACTGAGCCTGTATTTCTGCCAAACCAAAATTGGAGGAGTTATTCTTAATCTGTGCTTATATACACATATATGAATATGACAATCCCCTAAAAAATAAAAATAAAAATAAAAATAAAAATAAAAATTTGAGACTTCAGAGACTTTTTCAAATAACTATGGTTGGCCTAAAATATTTACCTAAAGATGGCTCTTTAAGTGGGTATAATGTCAGTCCCGGAACCCCCATAAGTTTCAAAACTGTTTTTGGAGTAGCCTCTGTAACAAAGAATAGATATTTCAATTAGTTGAGCATTAGACATTTTTCCTTTGGATTCTTCTTAAACTTATTATGTTGTATGCACTCACTGCCTGCTCCTCCAAGCTGATTTACTGCTTCTATGAACTGCTCATGGAGGTCTTGTGTCCATTTCAGTCTAGGCTTTGCATCGGTTGAAAGTACAAGTCCAGAATCTCTTGCACCATTCCCTCCTTGCAGGAACAAATGCCTTTCTCCTCTTGAGGAGGGGTGGATGTTCTTTCCTTGATGATGGTGATGATACATCTGCCTTCAAAATGAAGAATTTATGATTAGTTTCATGCAAAGAGCACAAACAGTTACTATGATCTTATTCAAAAACAATTGTGTTTTTGTAAGTTATACATGTCAAAGAACTATAAATGGAGTGATTCCTCTCTGATAGCACAAGGGAAAATGAAAATACAGGCTACTGCCAAACCAAGTTAATGAATATAGTAACAGCCAAAATGGAGCTCTCTCTGATTCACATCATACCAGAGATAAATAAAAACTTGAACTTGCATAGATTGAAATATTTCACACACAAACAAAATTCAACCATATAATATATTTCCATTTACATTTCAATTGAAAGTTGAAACAATTCAAGACAACGCTTCAATTTGAAATATACTTTCACATCCTGATTTGTTTTCCAATGACACCATATATACACCTAAATAATAATATTTCCATTTTCTGCGCACCATATCATGCACTACTTTTCGACATTTTAACTTGCAGTAGAAGAGCAAAAAGGCTGGCATCTATGAGGACTTAATGCTTACATTTACTATAGTGGGCTATTAGAGGAGATCTGCAGTTGTAACAAAAATAATGTCCGCGTCTGTGATCATCCACAAAAACAAAATATACACATATAAGTAAGCAGATGATTAGGAGTAAAAAATATATAAAAAAATTAAATGAATCAATATAATCAATTGGAAATGGTTCAAATTGAGTTTCAATCTTCATCAACTGAAGAGACATGCTTGCTAAAAAAGATCAATAACACTACAAATGATTTTTATCTCAACTTGAAGACCAAGGTCATATGACATAGGAAGTAGAAATGCAAGAAAAAAAATGAAAGGAAGTTTGACAGAGTTGAGAACAACTACATCAAGAACAGTACTGTTTATACACCAAACTTCCACCATAAAACCGCAGCAACATAAAAACTATGATGCTTGGACGATGAAGCAAACACAAACCCATTTATCCTGAACCCAATGCCTACAACCAACATTGCATTATAGTTATAAAAAAAAAATTAAGGATTCTAGTGTTCTTCCTTCAAGACAAAAAGGAATAACATAGTCTAATTATCTATGTTCATTAGAAATACATAAAATTATGTTCTACCAATATACAAACATTGATTGAAAAATGTAACGCCTCCAAAATAATACAATAAATATAACCCATAAGCACAAGGATAGCAAATATAATTTGCTTTCATTCATCAGAGTTCGTATACAAAAGATAACATATGCGATATACGTTTACAAACTGTTCATCCTAAATCTACAGTATGTGTTACAATGATAAGAGAATTGAAAATTAAACAGGTAATCATATGCCCTATAGGCTTACATCTTTCCAAGTCGTTACTCGGTTACAACAAAAGTAAGCCTAGCTCAATACAGTTAAAGCCATTGGCTATACAAAAGAATACAACAAAAGAAATAAGCTCTTGCTTCCAAATGTCTCTCCAAGTTATTGCCTTGGCAGAAACATATCATCAACACCTGAAAATGATTTTTTCCTAAATAGGGTGAGCCAGAGCCCAATAGAAACAGTCTAACACAATATATGAATTTTAACAAAAATATAGGTATAATTTGCATATATAATGCCTATGCTAAAACATTCATATTCTATATGACCATAAGGTACCAAACGTATATCTCAATCCATTTTCCTTCAATTCATTTCAAGTAAATCATTTCAACTCAATTCATGAGCAAATTTTATTATCTTCCAGACAACCCAACTAAGACTACAACTTAGTGGTTCTCAAATCAACACGACTATCATACAAATACTTCAATTTGTCATTTTACGAAAATTTCGTCCGCGGGAATCGGTACCCATGTATACGCACGATTTTGGGACTTTCACTCAGGACACGCAGACCAGCTTAGTTCAATGAAATCCATCCTCTATCTCCTCCCAAATAATGGAGTACATCCCTTTTCTTCTCCCAAACAATCATACATATACAATGTATTTGAAATTTAGTCATATTCAATGACATTCAACAAGAGATTAGTTTCAATTCACCTAATCATCATACAATTTCTACAACAATCATAAGTATCCTCCACCAATAACCCAATACAGACATTTCTAAAGAAATATTCAATCTTAATACAGATAATTTATTCAAATTTCCATGGGTGTGAGGTCATATATTTTTCCAACTCCACCGTTTATTTCAATGTTCATCCAATTTCATCTTTATCACACCAATTTCATTTATTTATACAAAATAAATATTTGAACTATTTTAGGGCAAACTCACATTTTCTCAAATATCAACCCAAATGCCAAAATCAACAATTTTGACACAAGACAACCTCATATTCAAACCCTATAACCATTTATATCACATTTACTTAAAAATCCCTTTTTTGACTTGAACCCAAACCCTAGGTTCGTCCAAAACACTCTCAACTCCCACCATTGTTACACAACAACAAATAACTAAGCTAAAAATCATATGAAAGTGTAGAAAATCCCTACCTCAAGAAGGGAAAACGAGCAAAGCAAGGTTGAAACTCCAAAAACAGCGAAACCCATTTTTGTTCATATGAAAAGAGAGTCCATGACGTGATCTACCTTTTTCTCAAAGGCACTAGGGTGAAGAACCCAATAGATCTAGGTGAAATAATAGAGAAAAGATTAGTTTTAGAGAGAGAAACTCAAGATCTAGGGTTTTAGAGAGTTTTAGAGAGAGAGAGAGGGATGAAAAAGTGAACAAAAAAGTCATTTCATGGATTGATATACACACAATCTGCTCGAGCGTAAGAAGTGACACTCGAGCGGTAGACACATAGTTCTGCTCGAACGCAAGAAGTGACGTTAGAGCGCAGAATGCACACTTTCAGAAGTTTTGCAAACGAAGAACATCGCTCAAGCGTAGGAAACACTGCTCGAGCGTAGATTACACTCTTCTAGTATTTTGCAAGTCTACAAAAGTACTGAGAATTTGCAAAGCCCGCTCGAGCACAAGAAGTGCCGCTCAAGCGAAAGACCAAAAATCTAGGCAACAAAAGGTTTGAAAACCAAGTGACCAACCTGCTCCAAACACAACCAAAACAATCCCAAAGCCAAATTTAAGGGAGAATAAGAGGGAAAAGACATGAACAACCATACAAGGCTATGAAATCCGAGTCCAAAATACAAAATGGGTCAGGTCTAAACTAGAAAGACTATAAAAAAAATTGAAAATAGTGAGATTGAAAAACAAAAATATCAAAATGGATGAGATTCTATTGAAAAAAGAGCAGACCAAAAATAGCAAATGAAAAGATTAAAAAGAGTACAATTCAATTGAAGAGAGGCTAGATCGAAGAGCAAGGAATATAGTGAGTCCTGTGTACAAGACCAGATCTGATGAAACGAGAGAGAGAGAGAGAGAGGACCGAACTTGAGAGATGGTAGCGACGGGAGGACCAGACTAGAGAAGGAGCTTCAACAAGCTTGAAACCCTAGATGAATCCCATTGCTAACGTAGCAACTTGATTACCAGAAACCCAATATTCACTCAATCGGCCGGTTTCCTCTTGCTCTGACTCGATTAGTCTCAATCTCGATGATCTTGATCCTTCTTCACTCATCGGTCTCGTAACCCTGCCGATTTGTGCAACTCAACCGGTCCATCTTCCTCTGCAAAATCATCAGAATCAAGAAAAACAAAAAAACATCAAGAATTTTCAACCAAATCGATTCAAGAATCGATGGATTTAGAATTAGATTTGAACGAGTAATTGGCATCAACCCTGGTGAATCTCTCAAGGAACATGAGGAGACAGAGAAAAGCCTGGATCTAGGACGGAGAGAGAAAACGATAGAGAGAGAAATAGAGAGAGAAAACAGAATGATGGAAAGAAAAATGGGGACAGAGGAAGATGGAGAACCGTTACAAAGTCGCACGCGTGTTTATAAAAGGACAATGCATGCCTTTTAATTTCACTTTACCTCTTCCAGAGTGTTTTTCAAAAAAAACATTGTCTAAAAAACATGGTTATAAGCAACTTTTGTTGTAGTGAAAGACTACAAAGGTCATAACTAGAGGCATATGGTACACATTCCAAAGGGGTGTGTGCCATAAAATTTCGCATATTTAAAATTTAAAATTAACAGTTTATAACTATCTTGTAATTATAAATTGTAAAACCAATCATTTCATAATATATAACAACAAAATAAAAATAAAAAAATTGTTAATGCAAAATCTTCATAACTATTGATCATAAAATAGAAATATTCATTCCATCCTAAAGGATTTGAATCCTTTCTTTTGTTAAACGTAACTGGAAAAGATCAAAAATCCAAAAATCCAATCAGGTCTAATATCATATTGGATCAGATGTGATTTATTCCGGTCCTTCTATAATTGGATCTGTTGGATTTTTAGAGTAAATGGATAGCTGGATTAGATATTTGTTAATGGATTTGGATTTTTCCGGTCAATTAGATTTGGGTAAAGTCCAATCCATTGATAGTTTAGAGTCGGGTAGCAACAAACATAGCTTTTTGATTAGTTTGTGATATATAATTTAATTCGTTGAAGGTTTTTGGTTGAGCATTTGTACATAAAAATTGAAGGGTAAATTACACTTTGTCCCTTTTATATTTGTTCATTTCTTCATTTTGGTTCTTAAAGTTTTTTTTTTTTTTTTTTTTCTCACTGTAACTCTTCATGTTTCAAGTTTGTCTCAATTTACTCATAAAACTAACGTGTGTTAAAAATTAAGACAGAAAATGACATATTAGGTGTCACGTGGTATAAAAATATTTTATTATATATAATTTACCTTTTTGACACAAATTCAAATTCTAATATAATAATATATATTTTTATATTACATGACAGTCATCGTGACATTTTCTATTTATTTTTTAACATAAATTAACTTTAAAATAAGAGTGATCATGGATCCGTCCAACCTGCCTAACCCAACCAAACCGACCCAACCAAATTGATTTTGGGCAGATGGGTATCTTTTGGCAGACGGATTTAGATGGAGTCTTTTAAAATTTGTGAATACAGTTCAAATGGCAAATCAACCATCCTGCACTTGCATAAACTCAATCCACCCGTAGATGAAACTCAAAAAAAAAAAAAAAAATACTAACAAGTAACAACTTAGAATAGAAATAATAAAATATATATTTTTGTGAAAATGGAAAACAATGCCTTAAAAATATGCATGCATGGTGCCATGTCCTATTATAGACAAATAATGCATATTTTTTTCATATTACTAGTTATTTGGAGATTGTAAAAGTTATGAATTATAATTTTTTTTAAAAAATGTTCAAAATTTGTAAAGTATAAACTATCAAACCGATCGCATCCATCTGCCAACTAGCACGGCTTGCTCAATCCACATCCACCAAACCGATGGATGGGGAGATTGATTTTTTACAATCCGCCTAATTTTGAACCGATGATAGATAAAATGCCACCCGACCCAACCCGATTCATGATCACCCCTACTTTAGAAATAAATTTAGAAAAACTTGAAATTTGAAGAGTCAAAGTGAGGAAGTGACTAAACATAAAAGGAATAAAATGTAATTTATCCAAAATGGAACTAGTGAAGCTGTATTTATCTTAGTCTTATATTTTGTACTCAAAGCTCAGAATATACATGGTTCAAATATGATATTGTGCATGCTACATTTATAAATTTAAATATGTACTACACAGAAGATTGCATTACACATCCAAAATTTAATGTTAAACATTTTGTTTTGAAAGTCACTGAATTTAAATGGGGAAAAAAAAATAAAAAACTGAATATTACAACACAGCATAAGACAAATACTTGAGGTACACCTCGAAAACAGGAAGCAACCTAACCTACACAGACGATGAAAGAAAACAACTCTTTTCACAAACACTTCATTGTTATGTATTTTTTTTCAAGCTTATTACAATTTTACAAAAATGGAAGAACTAAAAGTCATTTTTTTACTTTATTAAATAACTCGACTTGCTCATGCATTGTGTGTGCCCAACAACTAATATGTATACATGAAGCCACATAATCACCCAATTCCTTTATTTAGCATTAGACATGATTCTTTAGTATTTCTCAAAGATTCACCTAGTCAATTTTTGCATGATAAGGTTCACTCCATGTCCTGGTCGTATAATATTCTCCATCACTGGGGAGTGGACATAATTTGCATCAAGGGAAAAGGCAAATTTGGAGAGAATGATAGCTAGGACGACCTTTAGGCCCCGATTGTTTCGTTGGATATAAAATGGAGGATATAATATGATGTGGGATTTAGTCAGGATATATAATGAATAGGATATAAATATTGGATAGTATATCCCCCAAGTCATGTTTGTTGACTTGATATATAAGATTGGATATATGTTATGCATGTTTGTTTTACAAAATATATTGTGGGATATAACAAGTAATTTCCAAGATTGCCCTCATAATATTATATTATATTAAATTAAATTAAATAATATTATATTATATTAAATTCAAAATTTATATTAAATTAAATTCAATAATATTATATTAAATTAAATTAAATAATATTATATTAAAGTAAATTAAATTCAATAATATTATATTAAATTAAATTAAATAATATTATATTAAAGTAAATTAAATTCAATAATATTATATTAAATTAAATTAAATAATATTATATTAAAGTAAATTAAATTCAATAATATTATATTAAATTAAATTAAATAATATTATATTAAAGTAAGTTTGCAGCCTCGCTAATGCTTTGTCCGTCGGTTCGTAGGCAGGGCGTGGTAATGGCATTCCAACCTCGATGCTTCCATGCGATCGAGGAGCCAATCGTTGAAGGGCAAAAACTCTGCGAGGGTCGCGCGCCCTGGTGTCCTCCTTACATCGTGCCTTTTCTTCCAGTATGATCCGCAAATCGGATGATCTTGGCAACTCCGTCTGTTTGGATGATGTTTGGTGCAAGTGTGAGGGTCGGTAGGTACTTCCCTCTGTGTAAGACCTCAATGATCTCGTTCTCTCAGACCTGGAGTAACGAGTTCTGGAGGTTCTAGACTGAGTATCACCTGTCCTGAGGCTTCTACTCTCTGCTTGTGATGGTGTTGAATGCCTTCCATGGTCTTCTGAGCGGCGAGGGGACGTCTTGTTTTTACGCCCCTCTCCTGTCGCCACTCCTTTTCCCTTCATCTGGCACTTCAAAGCCTCCATGTCCGCCGCCATCTTCCTTATTAATTCGTCTTGCTCCTTCACGCGGTCCTCCAGAACTTGAGGATCAATCCTCCGCCTTTGCCTGTCAGGAATTTGTGAACGAGAGTGATGGGGGCTGTTAGTCCGCCTCCCCCTAGTATCCCTCCTGGGGTTATGTCGTTGGGGCTCCAAGTCTGCCATGGGAGGGATAGAAGGTAGTCCTTCACGCCTTGCACCCCCATCTGGTGTTTGCCGTCGATGGCGGACTGTGGTAAATCTTCATTGTGCGCCATTGTTCCTAAAGAGGTAAAGCTTGATCAAGAGGTTTTGTTCTTGTCTGAATTCCCACAGACGGCGCCAATTGTATGGGAAAGAAATAAACCTTCTCGTATAATCCTGTTGATCAAGTCTGCGCTCCTCCGTACGACGTCGCTTTACTCCCTGAAAACACAAGCGTGAGCTAGCCGGCGGGTGTGTGCCGGAAACTCCTCCGATGCCTAAGTCAGAAAAACAGACAAGTAGACAAGAAGCCCTGTGAATTCGAGAATCAAAGTTGTGTTACCTCTCCAAATGTGATGTTTGTGAGCTTTTATAGGTTCCGTGTGGCACAATCCAAGTAGGACTCTTACTCCTCCATGTAGAGTCCTCCTAGGATTCATACTCCTGAAGGATAATGTTTATCCTTCAACACCCCCCTCACTGCTTAAACCAAGTGAGATGATTATACCATGGCCGGGCTACCATACAACCGAAATAACATTGCCATGCTAGACTGACTAGCGTAACCGATCTAACTGTTAGTTCGGCTATTCTTTGTTTTTCCCCTACCTCAGCTTCACATGCCAAAACCGAGCTATCCAGAGAAGAGCCTACGCTGAACTAACCCAAAACCAAATCCTGAAGAGGGCTCAGTATACTTCCTCACGTCCACCTCGGCTTTACATGCCATAACCGAACTAACCAATTTGGCCGTGGCAACCGAGATAACAACAAGGCCTTCTTGGACCGAGCTAATGAAAAAAACCATTTTACTCTGTCTTTCTTACTACGGCCCAAAACGGCCCATCACCCAATCTCGGCCCAATTTATTCATACAAATTACCCTCTCAGTAAGGCAACGTTCTATTCTTCTCTATGATTATGTTGTTAGTTCCATTGCATTTTCCTCTTATGAACCTACTTCCTATCAAGAAGCTTGTTCTAACCCTCTTTGGCAACAAGCTATGACTGATGAACTACAGGCTTTCAATAAAACTCATACCTAGGATGTGGTGGATCTTCCTCCTGGCAAGAGTATTATTAGTTGCAAATGGATTTACAAGATCAAAACTTATTCTGATGGTTCCATTGAATCTTACAAAGCTCGCCGTTTCGGCCGGGGGTTTACTCCAGAGTGTGGCATTGACTATGAAGAAACATTTGCTCTTGTTGCTCGTCTTACTTCTGTTCACAGCTTACTTGCAGTGGATACTGCTCGTCACTGGAGTCTTTATCAAATAAATGTGAAGAATGCATTCCGCAATGATGATCTCGCTAAGGAAGTTTATATACAACCTCCTTATGGTTCTCCTGTTCCATCAAACAAAGTCTGTAACTACGTCGTGCTTTGAATGGTTTGAAACAAGCTCATCGTACTTGATTTGCCAAGTTCAGCTCTACCATTCGTAACTTTGGCTTTTTCTCTAGTGCCCATGATTCTGTCTTGTTTATACGTAAGAAGGAGCGTGGTACTATTCTCCTTCTCCTCTATGTGGATGATATGATTATCACTAGGGATGACACAATGGGTATTTCTAATCTCCAACAGTTTCTCAATCGCCAATTTGAGATTAAAGATTTGGGTTTGCTTTAGGGGTGTACATGGTCCAGATTGGTTCGGTTATGAGAAAATCCAAGAACCGAACCGATCCTAACGGTTCTGTGATTTTGAGAACCAGACCAGACCGTTACACTTGTAAAACTGGACCAGAACCAAACCAAAAAAATGGTTCGGTTTCGATTTCGGTTTACGGTTCAAAAAATTTCTATTTACAAGAATAAATTGTTAATATTAGCAAAATAATTACTCAAACTAATTACATTTAACTCATGATAAAAACTAATAATACTAAGGCATTACTTAATATTACATATATACACCATCCTAATATCATTAAAATTATAAAAAACCAATTAGTAAAAATAAAACTTGATATTATATATATATATATATATATATCTTTTAAAATTCGATTTGGTTCGGTTCGGTTCGAACCGCGATTTTTTCATAAAATTCATTAACCGAACCGTTTTTATGGTTCTCATATTTCTTAATCCAAAACCGAACCAATTCTTAATAGAACCGAACCAAACTGTATGATTCGGTCTGGTTCAGTCCGGATTACCGGTTTGAACGGATTTTTGAACAGCCCTAGTTTGCTTAGCTACTTCCTTGGGCTTGGAAATTTCTCAAGATTCATTTGGTTACTTTCTTACCCAGGCTAAGTATACTTTTGATCTCTTGGCTCATGTTGGCCTTACCGATTGTAAGACTATCACTACTCCAGTCGATCCTCAGACTCGTCTTACACTTCTTGCCGGTTCCTTATTGTCTGATGCCACTTTATATCATCAACTAGTTGGCAGTCTTGTCTATCTCACGGTTACTTGTCCAGATATTGCTTATGTTGTTCACATTGTCAGTCAATTCATAGCTGCCGCATGCTCTTCACACTATGATGCTCTGGTTCACATTTTGTACTATCTCAAAGGCACTATATTTCATGGTCTTCCCTACTCCACTCAATCTTCTCTACAACTATATGCATTTTCTTATGCAGATTGGACAGGGGATCGTACTGACCGCTGTTCCACTACTGGGTTCTGCTTCTTCTTGGGCAACTCTCTCATTTCCTAGCGTAACAAGAAGCAAAGTCTTATTGCACATTCTAGAACCAATGCTGAGCATCGTGCTCTTGCTGACACTACTTAGGAGCTTGTGTGATTTTGTTAATTTCTTTCTGATATGAGAGTTTCTCATTCTGCTGCCACCAATCTTTATTGTGACAATCAGAGTGCTATTCAAATTACACATAACGATGTCTTCCATCGTACAAAGCATATTGAGATGGATTGTCACTTCATGCGCCAGTATGTTACTAGGGGCAATGTCCGTCTTCTCTTTGTTTCCTTTGCTGATCAGACTACTAACCTCTTCACCAAAACTCATCCTTCAGGACGCTTTTTTGATCTCATCTCCAAGCTCAAGTTGATATCTGCCTTACTATCTTGAGCTTGAGGGAGGTGTTAGCTATATACTTATCTATTCCTATACTAAGGATTCTTGTACACTTAAATTTCTTGTATACTTAGGTTTCTTGACTTATATATACAGGCTTCTTCTATTGTATTATATTCATTCATTAATACAGTTCATATACTTTTCGCTATCTCTCTCTGTCTCTCTCTTTTTCTATTATTCTCACATAAATAATTTAAATAATCAAAATAGATTGAGAACACGTCTCCACTAAACCTCAGAGTCTGTGTGCTGGCAAAACAAGCTCCTCAGATCCCATCTGTGCATAATTGAGAGCGAGACTTAAGTTGGATAAGTCCTTTGTTTGCAATTAAAGTGAAAATTTCATAATGATATTTGGTACAAATTTCACTCATAGACAAATGGGGTTTATATATTGGAAAAATTATTGATTGCACTTCACATCAATCACTCATTAACACTCATTGCATAATAGTCAATAAATATATATATCGACATTACCTCAAAGATTTTATTGTATAAATCAACAATGTGTCTGTTTGGCAGAAATTATTTATAACTTATTTCAGCTTTCAGCTTAATTTAAGTTATTTTGATGTGTTTGGTTTAGCTTATAACTTATAGTTTATAGCTTTGTGGAAGTCAGAAATCAGCTTATTCTTTGAGTAGGGCAAGAGATGCTTTAAGAATAAGCTAGAAATCAGCTTAAGCTGAAAGTTATGAGCTATAAGCTGTTTAGACATAAGCTATAAGCATTTTCCCACAGCTCTACCAAACAGGGCCAATATGTTTGAGATTTTAAAAAAATTTAATAAATATATTACATAATATTTATACAATAATGATAGAGATTCCTACAAAACACAATCTTTACAACTTTTAAAATGATCTGATTTATTCACATCAATGTCAGACACAATTGCTAAAAAAACTTAATCATATCAATGGTCAATATATCAATGGATCCTCCTTTGTGAAAATCTCAAACATTTTCCATATTTATGTAAATAGAAATTTTATAAATATAACATAATTTTTTTTATAATTTTTTGGAAAAACGTTAAAAAAACTAAAAAGTCAAAAAACTATTCCCAAACTAAGATTTTTAGCCCAGGCTAAAATAGTCAAAAAGTCAAAAAACCAACCCACTTCCCAAACGAAGACTATACCTCCAATGAGAGTTTTGTAATTGGAATTAAATTTGTGTAATGTGAGATCTGTTTCTAGAATAAATTTGAATTATAATATAATAATTTTAAATAATTTTAGAGTAGTTAAGTTTGAATTCTTAGAATTACTGGCAAAAAAATTATGTGGTTGTTTTGAGACCAATTTAGAATTCGTTTAGGATGTGAGTTGGTTTTTTGAATTTTTGGGTACTTTAATTTAGGGTCAAAAGTCTCGTTTGGGATCGACTTTTTTGACTTTTGTTAAATGATTATACTTTGAAAATGACATTTTATCTTATTGACTTTTTAATTTATTTGATTTTTTTTAGTTAAAAAGCTCCAAACTTTTTCTTCCCAAACGAGGGCCTACATGGTCCTACTTGGTTTTTATTAGTTAAAATGGTAGAACTGAATACTTTATGTTAAAATTTTGAAAAATAATTTGATAAATGTCAAGTAATAAATAGTTTGGAACACTACTCCAAGAGAAGTAAAGGAGTGAACTAAATTTAGAAAAAAAAATGAACAATAATTTTACCTAAATTTAACTTAGTGTATAAATTTAGATCCTTCATTTTTGTTTCTAAGTAAATTTATTTAAAAAAATTCCGATAGCGTTTCATAGAGTTTTCTAAATATGATTTGAGAATAAGAGTTGTATTTTGAGTTTGTGAGTTTTGAAATTATGATTTGAGTGTGAAAAATTTGTTTGGTAAATGAGTTTTGAAAAGAGTTTTGAATTGAGGGGAGAGTTTTTGATGTGACATATAATATTTGATACAAAAACTTACAACTCATAATCAAACATACAACTCAAAATTTTATTCAAAACTCATAAAAAAATTTAAAAATTACCCAAATTTTTTTTATTTAAAATATAAAAAATAACTAGTGGCAATTGTATAAAAAAAAATGCACTGTTCCGGTCAATCGGCCAAATGTCTAGAAGGACGACCGGCCGGTCAATCAGCCGGATGTCCGGGAGGACGATCGGTTAGTCCAAATTTTTCCGCCTTGGACAAAGTTTTCAAAAATGAATGTGGAACTAATTTTTAAAAACTGTAAACAAACATCACGTGCAAACCAAAGGGTGGAACTAAAGTTCCAAAATTCTACCACACACAGCCTTAAAGTTTCTAGCACCATTGTTACTAAAGTGCTTAGAAGCACCCTTTTTGGTTTAATTTTTGAACTTGTATTTTAATTTTTAATTTTTTTATTTTTTTTGTCTTTATTAAATTTTTTTTGTATTTATATTTAATCATTTTCCCCTTGTACTGAGAAATGTACATTTTCCTTGTATTTTTCTCTCCAAACAAACAAGTTTTAGAGGCATACACATAGGAGGAATCAAATGCAAAGCCTGAAACTATAGATTTTTGTTCTATGAAAAATGCTACTTAAAATTTTCATTTGAACTTACCTTCAATTACATGAATTCTTGCATGTTAATTTTGATTTATTTAGGAATCAATTAATTAAAACTCAATACCTTACCATGTGATTTTTTTTAAGTAATGTTTGTGGAAAATCTTCTCCACTGGATAAATAAAATTATTTTTATTATAGGTTATGTATGGTTTAAACTTCAAAACACTCAATTGCCATAGTGGATTAATCTTTTGTCTTAACATTAGTGATAATTTAATAAGGAAAATAATTTGTAAATAAAAATAAGAAAAATTATAGTATATTAAAAAATTATAGGATTTGACTTTTATAAAAAAAAATAAATCTTGAATTTTTAATTTCATCAATTTAAATCTTAATTTTTTTAATTTATTTTCAATTTAAAATTATTTGTCTATTTTTGTTTAAAAAATTGACATAAAAATTTGGGGTAAACTAAAACCCTAATGGAGATTTGAGGGTTTTATATGGGGCTAGGGGCAAATGACGTCATTTCCGGATAGATTCGGCTCCATGAACTGAGTTCTCCGTTAGTTCACTAGACAGAAATGGACGGAAAGTCTAAATTGTGACACGTAATGTAATTTGAGCTTTAAGTTGATAAAATTAAAATTTTAAGATTTAATTTAAAAAATAAGCGAAATCTTGCATTTTTTAAATTTTTTTTTTTTGTAATTTGCCCTTTTTGTTTTCAATAATTTTTTTTTTAGATTTTTTCATAAATATTTTACTTTATATAGATTTATTTAGATTAGATATATCTAAAAGGTATGATAAAAAAATGAAAAACAAAAAAATCACAAATAATTTTTGGAGTTATAAATTTTTTATGATGGGTGATATAATAGCCTCCGTCAATCGACATGACCTTTTTCTTTTAGAACTGAATTTTTAATTGTTTGACTCCTTTATATATGGGTATGGCTTCTGTCTAGTTCGGAATCAGATTTGATTGTGTTGTTGGGTCTGTGGGGGGCTCACCACAGGTCTGTTTTGATAATCTGAACCGTTCAATGTGTAGAAATCGTCAAGTACTATATGCCTATAAAAAATCACGTTGATCGAATATCGATAGCTATGTGATCAAAACAGTTTTTTGTCAATCGTTAATTTGTTCACCGTCTAATTTTTTAAATACAAAACTGATTTGATCATATAGCTATCGATATTCGATCAACGTGATTTTTTACAGACGTATAGTACTCGACGAGTTCTACACATTGAACGGTTCAGATTATCAAAAAGGGACCCGTGGTGGGCCCCCACGGGTCCAATAGATATTTATAAAACATTTTTAAATAAAAAAATCACTTGCCAACAAAATTTTATGGTCATTTTCTTATTTTGGATTACTTTCTTTCAACCATCTAATTTCAATTTTTTTTTTTTAAAAAAAAAAAATCTTATAACTTCATTTATTTCACTTCAACTAAACAATTTCATAGTATAATCTCACCAGCAATTTCATGATATTAACAAAAAGATTTATGCAAAGCTAGCTGTATTACTCATTCCCACTAGCTTGATCCCAATCAAATCAACAATGATACATCCCGCTAATTTGAGAGCACTAATGGACCACTAATGAGGTGACATTCAAAAAAAAAAAAAAAAAAAAAAACTTAAGGCCAAAACATCACATTAGTCAGTGGGACCCACTCTCTAGAGCTCCTTTAGTGCTGTCACGACCCAAACCCGCCCCTATAGGTTTAGCACCGTAACCGGCCAGTAATCCGAGATTACCGAAAGCCTGTTTAACAGTAATACAGTAATACAGAGTACAGGGACTGGCGGAAGCCAATATAGTAATTAAATAATGTCCAATGAGCTGTGACAGTTGTATGCAGAAAGACTTTTCATTCAAATATATATACAGTCGAACAGAACAGTATGCACATATATACAATCATTCAGTTTATGGACCTAATCCCTATTAAACAGTACAGTACAGTCTATACAATCATACAAAACAGATACAGAGACAGACGGGGAAATTAAAAACACCCCTGAGCCGTAACTTGACAAGCTCGGAACCTCGCATTGAGGCACATAGGTTGGCTCAACAAAACCGGAGTTTACCCCGACGCTCCTAGCTGCGGTCTGGTGCCTGTACACCTACATATATATATGAGTAGCGAGCTAAAGCCAGTGAATAACACAATGCGTAAAGGGGTTAAGAATGAATGTCCTTACAGTAATGAAAACAGTTCATTAAATCAGTATTTAATTCGTTCGGTCGATACGGTCATATGTGGTACATCAATTAGCATAACAGTACAGTAAACAGTAGGTCTTAAAAAACCGAACAGTAAATGATGGCCATCAGTCAGTAACAGTAGTGGTTCCAACGAGGGAACCGACAGAGATCTCTGTAACAGTAACAGTAAACAGTAGTTGCTAAGGATGCCACAATACAGTTCAGAATATAGGACATACATTCATTCAATTAACAGTAACAATTCGAAAAGCAGTACAGTTTAATTGTTCAGAAGATAATCATTTTGAACATATCTTTACACAGATTTTACTCACAGAGTTCTGAGCTACGGTAAAGCTAGAGCGCATCCCCAGTCGCCAACCCTACACAGTTACAGATTAACACACACTAAGCTACACAATTGGGAAAATAATAACTTAATCCCTAATTGCCTCGGTGTGTTTCTACATCTATATCCTCAGTAAGATGTCTTAAACTAGGCCTAAGGATGCCTAGAATGAGATGAGGATGCAAAGATGCACTTGAAAAAGCATTTCCAGACTTTTCAGAAAACAGGGGTCACGCTAGAGCGTATGTTAAACCGCTCTAGCGGACATGAAGACAAAGGCTTCCGCTCTAGCATAGAGTTACCCGCTTGAGCGTTCTGCAAAACAGTCAAAAGTGCTGGATAGGCGAAAATCACGCTTGATTGGGCGCTTGACACCCGCTCGAGCATGAGACACAAAGTCCCGCTCGAGCGTCAATTATTGCGCTCGAGTGGGCTTCAAAACAGAACAAAGATGCTGGGAGCACGATTTCCACGCTCGAGCGCCAATCACCCCGCTCGAGCGTGAGTCCAAATTCTGAAAATTCCAGATTTGAACCTCAAGCTCAAAACCAAGTTTTAAACTATAAATTTTGATCCTCTTGGGCCAATTTTCTAGAAAACACATCAAAACTCATACTTTAACATGATTCAAAGCTCAATTTGTAAAATCAAAGCCCAGGGGTGTTTCAAATAAATCAAATTCAAACCAATTTCAAAGCTTCAAAACATGCTCTAGAGAGCCAATTGTTCCAAAAACAAGGTGAAAACATGGACTTAATATAACTATGAGCATGCATGAGACAATTCCCCATGAAAACAACTTGAAATTCTACAATATACACATGCATGCAACAATGGAGCTCTAATACCACACTTTAAGACCAAAACTTGACTCAACTCTTCAATTAAGCATGAATCATGCAAGAATGAACTTAAATTCCACAATCAAAAGGTTGAATTCCTTACCTAAAGCTTGAAAGGCAAGTCTAGAGCTACAATTATGCAAGAGTCCTTCCAATCTACTCAATTTCCAAGCAAACCAAGCCAAATGAGATGAAACTAACTCTCTCTCTTATCTCTCTCTCTCAAGTCGGCAAGAACAAGGAGAATGGACTGATGAAATGTTTTGATTCAATGTGAATACAAGTCTCAAAATGTGTTTAGCACCGTAACCGGCCAGTAATCCGAGATTATCGAAGGCCTGATTAAGTCTTCTTTAGCTTTTACCTTGTTAGCTCAGAACTCTGTGGAGTAAATCTGTGTAAAGTATAATGTTTCAAAATGAGATTATCTTTCACTTGAACAATTAAACTGTACTGCTTATTCGAATTGTTACTGTTAATTGAATGAATGTATGTCCCTATATTCTGAACTAATTATGAATGGCATCCTTAGCAACTGACTGTTATAACTGTTTTTGGTACGAGATCTCTGTCAGAGTTCACCTAACGTTGGAACCACTTACTGGGGTTACTGACTGATGAGCCCTTGGATCATTTACCTGTTCGGTTTTTTAAGATAACTCTTAACTGTTTTTAGTGTACTGTTATGCTAATTGTGTGTACCAACATATGACCGTAGTCGGGAGCCGAACGAATTAAATTACTGATTTAATGAACTGTTCTTCTATTAGTCTTGTACAGGTTATTCATTCTTAACCCCTTTACGCATTAGTAAACCAATTCTTACGACTTATTTCTTTTATGTGAATTATTCACTGGCTTTAGCTCGAGCTATTGCATATTATAATAGTGTAGGAAGTACGAGGGCACCAGACTCGCTGCTATGTAGCGTCGGTGGGAATAAACTCCGAGTATTTGCATTGAGCGCAACTGAGTTGTGCACTCAATGCGAGGTTTGCGCGAGCTTGTCAAGTATACGATGCTCAGCGATGTTTTAATTTACCCCGTGGTCTGTTCTCGTTGTATCTGTGTGTTGTATGATTGTATAGACTGGTACTGTACTGATTTTTAATAAGGAGATTAGGCAAATACAACAAAAAACTGATATGATGTGTAGGTATATGTGCATAACTGTTGCTGATTCGCCGACGTGTGTATATAATTTATACCATTTGAATGAAAAGTCTTTGCTAGCATAACAAACTGTCACAGCTCATTGGAGAACATTATTTAAATTACTATATTGGCTTCACGCCGAGTCCCTGTCACTCTGGTGATAATACTGTTACTTACTGTTAAACTAGGCTTATCTTCTTATATATCTCGGAGATATATTACTGGCCGGTATTAACGGAATGCTGAACCGTATAGGGACGGGTTTGAGGAAATCTGGTTCGTGACAGCAACATAATAGGAGCGGTCTAGAGAGTGGGTTGACGCCACTGACTAATGTGATGTTGGCCTTAAGTTTTTTTCTTTTTTTTGAATATCCACTCGTGCGATTAGTGGTTCCATTAGTGCTATCCAATTAGCGGGATGTATCATTGTTGATTTGATTGCGATCAAGCAGTGGAGATGAGTAATTATTAGCTTTAGCTGTTGTGCATAAATCTTTTTTTATATCATGAAATGCTGGTGAGATAATTATACTATGAATAAATTGTTTAGTTGAAGTGAAATAAATGATAGTTATAAGATTTTTTTTGTTTATAAAAAAATAAAAAATTGAAATTAGCTATAAGGTGTAGAGAAAGTAATTCTCAAAATAAGAAATAGTACGCGATAAAATTTTGTTGGCAATGATTGTTTTATTTAAAAAGTGTTTTTATTTCTAAATATAATATATATATATATATAATATTAATATATATAAAGGTTATACTTTTTGTCTAGTCCGGGATCAGACTGGAGCCGTCTATTGGACCCGGGGTGTGCCTCACACGTTGTCCCTTTTTGATAATCTGAACCGTTCAAATGTGTTAGGAACTCGAAATATACGAGTACTTTACGTCTGTAAAAAAATGACGTTGATTTCGAAATATCGATAGCTATATATCAAATCAGTTTTGTATTTAAAAAAATTAGTACGGCAGGTGAACAAATTAACGGATTGATCATTAGAAAAACTGTTTTTGAATCACATAAAGCTTAGTCGATATATCAAGGCTGGTAATCAACGATGATTGTTTTATAAGGAGCAATATGTACTTGACGATTTAAACTACAGCTATTGAGCGGTTCAGATTATCAAAACAGACCTTGTGGTGAGCTCACAATTATGCCCACAGAGACATGTCCTTTTGAACAACACAATCAAATCTGAGTTCCGAACTAGACAGAAGCAAAAGCATTACCCAATATATAACCAGGAGTCAAACATTAAAAAAATTCAAGTTCTAAAAGAAAAAGTTCAGTGTCGTTGACGAGCTATTTATATCACCCAT
>NW_021026180.1:130566-143201 GCF_004153795.1 Camellia sinensis | reverse complement strand
TTTAATTTTAATTTTTAATTTTTTAATTTTTTTTGTTTTTATTAAATTTTTTTTATATTTATATTTAATCATTTTCCCTTGTACTGAGAAATGTACATTTTTCCTTGTATTTTTTCTCTCCAAACAAACAAGTTTTTAGAGGCATACACATAGGAGGAATCAAATGCCAAAGCCTGAAACTATAGATTTTTGTTCTATGAAAAATGCTACTTAAAATTTTCATTTGAACTTACCTTCAATTACATGAATTCTTGTGCATGTTAATTTTGATTATATTTAGGAATCAATTAATTAAAACTCAATACCTTACCCATGTGATTTTTTTTAAGTATGTTTGTGGAAAATCTTCTCCACTGGATAAATAAAATTATTTTTATTATAGGTTATGTATGGTTTAAACTTCAAAACACTCAATTGCCATAGTGGATTTATCTTTGTGTCTTAACAGTAGTGATAATTTAATAAGGCAAATAATTTGTAAATAAAAATAAGAAAATTTATAGATATATTAAAAAATTATAGGATTTGACTTTTATAAAAAAATAAATTCTTGAATTTTTTAATTTCATCAATTTAAATCTTAATTTTTTAATTTATTTTCATTTTAAATTATTTGTCTATTTTTGTTTAAAAAATTTGACAAAAAAAATTGGGGTAAACTAAGACCCTAATGGAGATTCAAATGACGTCATTTCCGGATAGATTTGGCTCCAAGAACTGAGTTCTCCGTAGTTCACTAGACAGAAATGGACGGAAAGTCTAAATTGTGACACGTAATGAAATTTGAGCTTTTAAGTTGATAAAATTAAAATTTTAAGATTTAATTTAAAAAAAAGCGAAATCTTGCATTTTTAAAATTTTTTTTTTTAATTTGCCCTTTTTGTTTTCATAATTTTTTTTTTAGATTTTTTCATAAATATTTTACTTTATATAGATTTATTTAGATTAGATATATCTAAAAAGTATGATAAAAAATGAAAAACAAAAAAATCACAAATAATTTTTGGAGTTATAAAATTTTATGAATGGAGTGATATAATAGCCTCCGTCAATCGACATGACCTTTTTCTTCTAGAACTGAATTTTTAGTTGTTTGACTTTTTTATATACGGGTATGGCTTCTGTCTAGTTCGGAATCAGATTTGATTGTGTTGTTGGGTCTGTGGGGGGCCCACTACAGGTTTTTGATAATCTGAACCGTTCAATGTGTAGAAATCGTCAAGTACTATATGCCTATAAAAAATCACTGTTGATCGAATATCGATAGCTATGTGATCAAAACAGTTTTTTGTCAACTGTTAATTTGTTCACCGTCTAATTTTTTAAATACAAAACTGATTTGATCATTATAGCTATCGATATCGATCAACGTGATTTTTAATCGACATATAGTAACTCGACGAGTTCTACACATTTGAACGGTTCAGATTATCAAAACGGACCCGTTTGTGGGCCCCCACGGGCTCATAGTACGGTCCAGTCCGATCCCAAACTAGACAAAAGTCATACCCTTTATATATATATATATATATATTTATAAAAACATTTTTAAATAAAAAATCACTTGCCAACAAAATTTATGGTCATTTTCTTATTTTGGAATTACTTTCTCTCAGCCATCTAATTTCAATTTTTTTTTTTTAAAAAAAAAATCTTATAACTTCATTTATTTCACTTCAACTAAACAATTTCATAGTATAATCTCCACCAGCAATTTCATGATATTAACAAAAAGATTTATGCAAAGCTAGCTGATATTACTCATTCCCACTAGCTTGATCCCAATCAAATCAACAATGATACATCCCGCTAATTTGAGAGCACTAATGGACCACTAATGAGGTGACTAATGAGGTGAAAATTATAAAAAAAAAAAAAAAACTTAAGGCCAAAACATTCACATTAGTCAGTTGGGACCAACTCTCTAGAAAGTTCCTTTAGTGCTGTCACGACCCAAACCCGCGCCCTATAGGTTTAGCACCGTAAACCGGCCAGTAATCCGAGATTACCGAAGGCCTGCTTAACAGTAATACAGTAATACAAGTACAGGGGCTGCGGAAGCCAATATAGTAATTAAATAATGTCCAATGAGCTGTGACAGTCTGTATGCAGAAAACTTTCATTCAATATATATACAGTCGAACAGACAGTATGCACATATATACAATCATTCAGTTTAGGGACCTAATCCCTATTAAACAGTACAGTACAGCCTATACAATCATACAAAACAGATACAGAAGACAAACGGGGAAATTAAAAACACCCCTGAGCCGTAGCTTGACAGGCTCGGAACCTCGCATTGAGGCACATAGGTTGGCTCAACAAAACCGGAGTTTACCCTGACGGTCCTAGCTGCGGTCGTGTGCCTGTACACCTACATATATATATGAGCAGTGAGCTAAACCAGTGAATAACACAATGCGTAAGGGGTTAAGAATGAATGTCCTTACAGTAATGAAAACAGTTCATTAAATCAGTATTAATTCGTTCGGTCGATACGGTCATACGTGGTACATCCATTAGCATAACAGTACAGTAAACAATAGGTCTTAAAAGACCGAACAGTAAATGATGGCCATCAGTCAGTAACAGTAGTGGTTCCAACGAGGGAACCGACAGAGATCTCTATAACAGTAACAGTAAACAGTAGTTGCTAGGATGCCACAATACAGTTCAGAATATAGGACATACATTCATTCAATTAAACAGTAACAATTCGGAAAGCAGTACAGTTTAATTGTTCAGAAGATAATCATTTTGAACATATCTTTACACAGATGTTACCACAGAGTTCTGAGCTACAGTAAAGCTAGAGCGAATCCCAGTCGCCAACCCTACACAGTTACAGATTAACACACACTAAGCTACACAATTGGGAAAATAATAACTTAATCCCTAATTGCCACGGTGTGTTTCTACATCTATATCCTCAGTAAGATGTCTTAAACTAGGCCTAAGGATGCCTAGAATGAGATGAGGATGCAAAGATGCACTTGAAAAATCATTTCCAGACTTTTCAGAAAACAGGGGTCCCGCTCGAGCGTATGTTAAACCGCTCGAGCGGACATGAAGACAAAGGCTTCCGCTCTAGGATAGAATTACTCGCTTGAGCGTTCTGCAAAACAGTCAAAAGTGCTGGATAGGCGAAAATCACGCTTGATTGGGCGCTCGACACCCGCTCGAGCATGAGACACAAAGTCCCGCTCGAGCGTCAATTATTGCGCTCGAGCGGGCTTCAAAACAAAACAAAAATGCTGGGAGCACGATTTCCACGCTCGAGCGCCAATCACCCCGCTCGAGCATGAGTCCAAATTCTGAAAATTCCAGATTTGAACCTCAAGCTCAAAACCAAGTTTTAAACTATAAATTTCGATCCTCTTGGGCCAATTTTCTAGAAAACACATCAAAACTCATACTTTAACATGATTCAAAGCTCAATTTGTAAAATCAAAGCCTAGGGGTGTTTCAAATAAATCCAATTCAAACCAATTTCAAAGCTTCAAAACATGCTCTAGAGAGCCAATTGTTCCAAAAACAAGGTGAAAACATGGACTTAATATAACTACGAGCATGCATGAGACAATTCCCCGTGAAAACAACTTGAAATTCTACAATATACACATGCATGCAACAATGGAGCTCTAATACCACACTTTAAGACCAAAACTTGACTCAACTCTTCAATTAAGCATGAATCGTGCAAGAATGAACTTAAATTCCACAATCAAAAGGTTGAATTCCTTACCTAAAGCTTGAAAGGCAAGTCTAGAGCTACAATTATGCAAGAGTCCTTCCAATCTACTCAATTTCCAAGCAAACCAAGCCAAATGAGATGAAACTAACTCTCTCTCTCTTATCTCTCTCTCTCAAGTCGGAAAGAACAAGGAGAATGGACTGATGAAATGTTTTGATTCAATGTGTAAACAAGTCTCAAAATGTGCAAAGTAGTGGCCACTAAGTGGTCTAATTGTAAATAAGTCCAATTCATGTAATTTGGTACCATTTAATCTAATTTAATTATACCTAATCAGTTTTCAGGTAATTAAACCATAAAATCACATTAATTCTAAGGATCACAAATCATCAATCAATTTCAGATTCGGCCGCCGATAAGGCCTTTGATTCGCAAGTTTAAACATAAACACAAACAGATAATCAAACGATCAAACAGATAGACATACAATTGAACAGATATACTCAGTCAATTTAGTTTCAGATTTCTGTCAGTCAGTTCAGTAGTTTATTCAGTTCACTTATCAGTCATAATCAGTTCAGTTTAACGGTAATCAGTAGTTATTCTGTAAACAGTGACGAGGGTTATTACAAGTGCTCTCAATTTAGAGCTCCCAAACATTTTTCCAATCAAATATAGCTTTACAACATGTAAATCCTATGGGCCTATTTGATTGTATAGGTTACAACATAAAATTAGAATTATTAATTCATAAAATTTTATTTAGTTATAAATTTTGTTATTTGAATTAGATTATAGATACTTTATCCAATAAAATTGTTTAATTTTATTAATCCTATAACTAATAATGTAAAATAAATATGTAATTAGAATTATATATTTTTGTATTCAATCTAAAATAAACGTGGACAAGATATGTATCCCACTAATCGAACTGAATAACTATTCAATTTCATTAATTTTGCTAATCAGACTGAACCATATAATCCGATCCAAAAAACTGACCCATATAAGTAAATGACACAAGTTCTGAGCGTGATCGATACAACGAAATTCAATTAAATAATAATAAAAATCACTTTGCTTGATTAGAATTTTTCAAAAATATTTTTTAAAAAATTCTACATTTTTTTGTTTTCCTTGTTTTTTTGTTTTTATTAAATTTTTTTAATATTTTAAACAATTTTTTTAATTTTTAGACATATCTAACATAAATATACCTAAAAATTAAAAAAATTGTGAAAAAACCTTTTAGAATTCACTAAATACCAAAAATATAAAAAGAAATGAGAATTCAGTACATTTTTTGTATTTTTATGTATTTATTAATTTTTTAAAATATTTTTTCACAGATTTTTTATTTTTTAGATACATTTAAGTAAGGTGTATCTAAAAAACGTAAAAAAAATGTTTAAAATTTTAAAAATATTCACTAAAAAAAACAAGAAAACTAAAAAACTCAATTTTAAAAAAATTTAATTCAAAAAACTCAAACTAAACACACTGAATAATAAATAAAACGTTACAACATAATGATATATTTGTTTTTAAAAAAAAAAAACTTAAAAAAACTCTTGGTCCTTTTCAAAGTGTAATAATTCAATTGTTAAAAGTAAATTGCAAGGGGGGATGTATCTTTGGATTAATTCAACCCTCTTTTCTACTATAATAGCAACTTCTTTTTTAAATTAGAGTTGTTTGGGAATGAAAGAAAGTTCTCATCATCATCATGTCATTTGTTTGGCAAAATTTTCATTTGACTAACAATAAAGTTAGTTGACGAAAGTTCATGAACATGAATCCGATACTTAAAAAATAAAAAATAACAAATTTAAAAATAAAAATCAAATATAAAATCGGATAGCTAATGCATATTGTTGGATTAGATTTTTAAAGAATTGAAATTCCTTCCAATTTATGAACTATATTGAAGGGTGTTGTCTGGTCTCATCATGAATTTCTTTTCGATTATTTAAATCATTTATTTTTGTAAAATCTTATATGTATATTATTAATACAAGAAAAAAAATTAAAATTATCCAATAGTCATAGAACATTCAATTTATTACATTCTCACCAAAAAATAAGTAGTCTATTTTTAAAAATACGTTTGTCGTTTAATTTTTAGAGAAAAATGTGATAAATTAAATATGTTATAACTATCGAATAGACCTAACTTTTAGTGTGAATGATATCTAATGAAAAATATAACAAAATAAACGATTTGAATTATTAAAATAAGACATATAATGGGCCCCACCGGCTTGAAAAACACACTCTGATCAATAATTGAAGGAAAGCTAGCTTCATTTTTAAAAGTGAACTCCAGTAACAAATCTTGTAAAATCTTATTTTTCATGTATATTCTGTAACCATTTTCTATATTCATACCAGAATTGTAAAATATGGGTAATGCTAGGAATACTAAATTTTCTACCAAACAAATGACTAAATGTCTCACATAGGTGTGGGGTCCGCAATTTTGTGAGCCCCACACCTATGTGACACATTTGGTCATTTATTTAGTAGAAAATTTGAAATCTATAGCATTTTTCATAATATAACGTAATGTTAGGGATATCAAATTTTCTACCAAACAAATAATTAAATTTCTCATATGGGTGTGGGGTCTACAATTTTGTAGACTCCACACCCATGTGAGACATTTGATAATTTGTATGGTAGAAAATTTAAAATCTATAACATTTTCTGTAAAACATATATACCTCCATTCTTTTGTACACGTGTCTATACAAGATTGGTTTGTCTGTTGGCCATGTACAAACCCCACACCATTTTGCTGGATGGAATCTATACTAATGTTGGAAATGTTGTATGGGTTCATGTTTTGAGTGCTTGATCATTTCCCAGAGTGTTGCATTAAAAACCTGTGGGCTAATTAAAGATTATTAGAAAGTTGGTAAATTAATATGAATTTGTTTGATCAAAGTGTGACTTGAAAAAATCATAACCCCATTGTTTCCTTGTCCAGGATTTCTGTGGCAAACTTTTTTTTTTCTCTTGTAGTTGAAATTAATGAAAGCGTACTATGAAGGACCTGTCTTCTTATTCTTTGTAATGGGTGAAAAATTACTCAGTTGGTGTCAACTATCATATATATATATATATATATTTTTGTCAAAATTGTTCCTGTGCAACTATTCTATATGTAACTACTACAGATTTGATTTCGAATATCAAATTTTAATCTTTTCAATACACTGTTAATTTTCATAACACACTCATCAAGTGTGTACAACATCTAGTTCCATAGTGTCCAATCCCTAAGCACATTCACATCAAGCTTGATAAATTTTGAGCTAAATTATAATCAAAAGTTACTTTTTTCTATTTTATTTAGTATTTTTTGTATGTACACTTCTATAAGACTTTCTATTCTAAAATTTAATTTTGTAAAATATTCATTTTTGTGATCTGAATTATGCAAACAATCCTACCCAAAGAAGCTTCTCGAAGGTTCTAGGAAAAGTTGTCATTTTCCTCAAGGAAAAAAAAAAAATAATGGTGCACAGCCGGTCGCAAGATGTCCGGTAATAAATGATAAAATAATATATTTCATATTAAAAAAAAAATGATGTAGCAACCGGTTGTCTGACACGATGTTTAGTCACTCTACAGAATAAATAATAAAATATTATATAACTTGTGAACAGTGCATTGCTACATATAGCAATTTACTGTAATAATGTTAAAGATGGATGAGTGATTTTGTACCTTGCTAAGCAAATTTTATCCTAAAATTATAATAACCAGCCAAATATGGATTTCTCGAAGGTTCTAGGAAAAGTTGTCATTTTCCTCAAGGAAAAAAAAAAAATAATGGTGCACAGCCGGTCGCAAGATGTCCGGTAATAAATGATAAAATAATATATTTCATATTAAAAAAAAAATGATGTAGCAACCGGTTGTCTGACACGATGTTTAGTCACTCTACAGAATAAATAATAAAATATTATATAACTTATGAACAGTGCATTGCTACATATAGCAATTTACTGTTATAATGTTAAATTTAATTTTTGTGTAGCGAGGCTGATGGATGAGTGATTTTGTACCTTGCTAAGCAAATTTTATCCTAAAATTATAATAACCAGCCTAATATGGATGCTCTAAGCTCACCTAAGATGACTCCTCATGCTTGTTTGATGCCTTTTTATTTTTATTTTTATTTTTATTTATTTTTATTTTTTATTTTTTTATTTTTGGTAATTTGAAAGTTAATAATTAAGAAGAAGTTAAAAGTATGTATTTTGGAACTTCTCAATAATAAGTTTCTTATATATTTATTTGAGTTAGTTTTACTTCTTAAATTCTATCAAACATTTTGACAAAATTTTTTTAAATAAATAAAATTAAATAAAAAAAGAAAACTCATGACAACTTCTATAGCGATTCCGGTTTTGACCTGACCCTTGTGGTAATCTGGATATGACTTTCTTGGTTTCATACTGTTGAATATGTCTTGCTTATCTTCTTTTTCCCTTAAACTTGCTTTGGGATTGTTGTGATTGTGTTTGGAACAGGTTGGTTGTTCACTTTCCTAACTCTAGTTGTCCAGAATTTTTCTCTTCTGCTCGAGCGGCACTTCTTGCACTCAAGCGGACTTTGCAAACTCTCAGTACTTTTGCAAATCTGCAAAACTACTGGGAGAGTGTATTCTATGCTGGAGCGGCGTTTCCAACACTTGGGCGGATGTGCGCTCGAGCAGTCCTTCTGTAATGACCTCGACCTCCGATTAATGCTAATTCATGATTAATTATGCTTACTAGTAATTTAGGAAGGATTTGGGATTAATTTGTATGTGTATTGCATTATTTATGTGTTTCTATTTGTTTGTGATAAAATGATTTGTTCATGTCTTTGACTTTAAATTGCGAATTGAAAGCCATATCGGTGTCCGAATTAAAAATCGTTTTGATTTATGTGCTAGTTAGGATTTATAGAATTTTATGGCAAGTTTAATTAAATTTCAGTTTGGAGCGATTAAATTAGATTAAATAATGCTTGATGAAACATACATTTAGTGAATGCTCGTAATTACACTTTTGCCCTTTAGTGGGCCACTTTGTCCAATCTTGATTAGGAGCTCTTCATAACATTTTCCTCAGCCATTCTTTGTGACCAAAAACGTGAGAAAGAGTGAGAGTGTGAGAGACTTGTTTTCAACAAGAGAATTGAGCTTGAACTTGGAAGAATTGAAGAATTGTGTGCATACTTGAACTTCTAGGCTTAGAATTGAGGACTTAAGGTAGGAGAATTACCTTCCTAATTGTGAATTGAGTTAGTTCTTGCATGATTCATGTGAAATTACTTACCTAAGTCTAGGATTAGCTCAAACATGTTGAATTTAAGCTTAAATCATGCATGCATGTGCATATCATGGAGTTTAAAGTTGTTTTCATGGAAATTCTTGCATGCATGTCTACATTTTGGTTGAAGTCCATGATTTCATCTTGTTTTTGAGAGAATTGGCTCTTAGGAGCATGAATTGGAAGCCTTGAGGTTGATTAAATTCATGCATGTTACATATTCTTCATGTTCTTGAAGTTTATTTGAAAATTGTGTTTAATTGAACTACCTTTGGGTTTTGATTTCTCAAATTGATCTTTGAAACATGTCATATTATGAGTTTACAAGTGTTTTCCAGAAAATTAGCCCAAAATGATCGAATTTGATGCATTGTAGTTAAGTTTTGAGCTTGAGGTTCGAATCTAGAAATTCCAGATTTTGGACTCACGCTCGAGCGGGGAACTCCACGTTCGAGCGTAAATACTGGGTTCATGAAGTATGCTCGAACGGGTAAAATGACGCTCGAGCGGGAATTTCGTGTATCCAGTACTTTGCCTGGGTTTATAGTCCGCTCGAGCGGGGTAATGCACGCTCGAGTGAGGACTTGTGTCTCACGCTCGAGCGGGTATCGAGCGCCCATCAAGCGTGAATTTCTTGCATCTAGCACTTTTATTGTAGCTTGCAGTTCGCTCGAGCGGGGTAATCCATGCTCGAGCGGATTCCTTTTGTCTGCATGTCTGCTCGAGCGTTTAAGACCACACTCGAGCGAGACCCCTGTTTCAACAGAATTTTGAAAAGTGTTTTAAAGCGCATCTTTGCATCCTCATTCAATCCTAGGCATTCTTAGGCCATGTTTTAGACTCTATAATGAGGATAAGAGATTAGAAACACACTAAGAGCCAACAAAATAAGTTTTGTACATTTAGAACGTGTGTGTGTGTTTCAAGTGTGTATCTGTATGTGTCATGTAGGTCACGTGCCACGTCCTATCTGATCGATCTGCTCTGTCTGTCTCCAAGCCCACTGTGAGTAATAACTCTGTAAAGTTATATTTAACCTAAGTATCTTCTGACTGGTATGTTATAATTTGTTTTCTGAAATGCTATCTTACTAATGATGAATGAAATCCAATTTTCTGAAAAGAAATTGTGGCACCCTTAGTTCACGTGGCCCTTGCCCGGGGGTAACAATACCGTGGCCAATCTGCATGTGGTCCTCGCCTGGGGGTAACAATACCGCGGCCAATCTGTATCCAGCCTTCGCCCGGGGGTAACAATACCGTGGCTAATCTGTACGTGGCCCTTGCTTGGGGGTAACAATACCATGGCTACTTGCGCGCAAGTTATGGACCTTTGTGGTCGTTGGTACCAGCTATGTATGTGGGTCTCTGGACTAATTTGTTCTGATAGCTAATGGGTGTACCATGTATGATCTTATGTAAAATCTGAATATGCGAATGTATACGAATCTGTTTCTGTTTTGAAGTCTGATTATGCTCTGAATTAAATACTGGATTCTAACTTGTGATGGACATCATTCATATAACCCCTTTACTCTGTTATTATTGACTGGGCTTTCGCTTACAGTTTATATTATGTATGTAGGTGAGCCGGCACACGACCAGGGCCAGAATTGACCCCCTTTTGTACCGTTTTTGGTCAGCCAACCGTAGTGCCTCCCAAGGAGGTTCCGTCCGAAGTCTAACGCCAAGGCTGTTTTTATTTTCATGCTAGTCTTTGTGTAAGCACTGTATAGTCAGATCTTGGGAAGTTCACTTTTGTAAATATTTTGTGAATACTGTGTATCTGGACTGGCATGTTTATATATATATATATATAAGTAAGTTTTGAAATGTTCTGTCCCATGTACGTTATCATAGCTCATTGGACCTTGTCTATTTTGTATTATTGCTTCCGCAGCCCCTTATTATTTGTTAATCTGTTCAGAGGCCTTTGGTAATCCATGGATTACTGGCCGGTTACGCTTCCGCAACCCCTTTATTATTTGTCAATCTGTTCAGAGGCCTTTGGTAATCCACGAATTACTGGCCGGTTACGGTGTTAAACCCATAGGGGCGGGTTTGGGTCGTGACAGAGTGGTATCAGAGCACGTGTTCTACCGCATACACAGGTCCGTATGAGCTTAGGATGTCCTAGTAAGCATTAAGGGCATTTCATCTGCATGTGTGAGTGTGTGGTAATGTAACTGAATATGAAAACTGAATATACATTTGAATCAAATGAATTGAAGGAAACGAATAAGAGTATGTATGTGTTTATTATCATTTGATGTCTGTATAGTAAGATGGACAATGCAAGGGGAAGTGGTGAAGGTAAATCCTCAAAGGCTCGCATGGGCCGAATGGAACAGATGTTAACAGTGTTGACTGAAGCCTGGACACAACAATAGAGACAACAACCTTTGCCCCCTCCGCCTCCACCAACACAAGCCGAGGCAGAAAATACTGACACCATTAATCTGACACAGAAATTCATGAAAATGAAACCATCAACGTTCTATGGTGGAATTGAACCTTTGAAAGCAGAGACATGGCTACTTGAAATGGAAAAGTTATATGAAGTGTTCCCTTGTACCGAAACTCAGAAAGTCCTCCTAGCCACCTACACTCTGAAAGATGAAGCCCGCAGGTGGTGGTTATTGATCCGAAATGGCAATGGGAATATGACATGGACACAGTTTCATGCTATCTTCTACGACAAGTACTTTTCCCAATGTTTCAGGGATCAGAAAGTGTCGGAATTCCAAGAACTTAAACAGGGAAGAATGACTGTAGCAGAATATGAAGCCAAATTCACTGAGTTGGCACGTTTTGCTTCACATATGGTGGATACTGATTACAAGAAAGCATGAAAGTTTGATGGAGAGCTGGACCTAGAGATATTCGACCGAGTGGGTGTCCTAAAATTACCTACTTATGTTGAGGTACTTGACAGGGCATTGATGGCAGAAGCCACAATAGCAGCTAAGAAACAAACTACAACACCAACAACAGAATGGAGAGGAAAGAGAACTGGACCCAGTTTCAAGAAAGGCCGGTCGTTTTCGAAAAGGCAATATACAGGATCCTCCGGCAGCTCTAGCCAAAGTAGCGGATCTACTCCAAACTGCCCCGACTGTGGAAAGAAGCACAAGGGTGCCTATTTTCGAGCATCAAATAGGTGTTTTCGTTGTGGCAAGACTGGTCACATAGTGAGGGATTGCCCGATGAGATCCAATGAGGTTAACCATCCTATGACAAGTTCCACCGGGTCTGTTTCTGCAGCAAGACCAAATGCAAGGGCCGATGTTAGAAGGAATGCAAACAATGAAACATTAATGCAAGGAAGAGTGTTTGCCTTAGTGCCTGGTGACGTACCCAACACCTATACTGTGGTGTCAGGTACATTTTCTGTATGTTCTCAAAATGCATGTGTACTGATATATTCTGGTTCTACGCATTCCTTTGTATCGCATGCTTTCTCTCGAAAATTGACTAGACCACTAGAACAAATAACATATGTGTTATCTGTATCCACACCGTCTGGGGATTCTATGATGTGCACTCATGTTTATCCGGCATGTGATATTATGATTGGCGATATGATATTATATGTGGACTTATTACCCT
>NW_021026180.1:76861-128938 GCF_004153795.1 Camellia sinensis | reverse complement strand
ATGATAACGTACATGGGACAGAACATTTCAAAACTTACTTATTATATATATATATATATATAAACATGCCAGTCCAGATACACAGTATTCACAAAATATTTACAAAAGTGAACTTCCCAAGATCTGACTATACAGTGCTTACACAAAGACTAGCATAAAATAAAAACAGCCTGGCGTTAGATTCGGACGGAACCTCCTTGGGAGGCACTACGGTTGGCTGACCAAAAACGGTACAAAAAAGCTCATTGGACCTTGTCTATTTTGTATTATTGCTTCCGCAATCCCTTATTATTTGTTAATCTGTTCAAAGGCCTTTGGTAATCCACGGCTTACTGGCCGGTTACGGTGCTAAATCTATAGGGACGGGTTTGAGTCGTGACAGAGTGGTATCAGAGCACGTGTTCTACCTCACACACAGGTCCGTATGAGCTTAGGATGTCCTAGTAAGAGTTAGGAGCATTCCATCTGTATGTGTGAGTGTGTGGTAAGGCAACTGAATATGAAATTTGAATGTACTTTTGAATCAAATGAATTGAAGGAAACGAATAAGAGTATGTCTGTGTTTATTATCATTTGATGTCTGTATAGTAAGATGGACAATGCAAGGGGAAGTGGTGAAGGTAAATCCTCAGAGGCTCGCATGGGCCGAATGGAACAGATGTTAACAGCGTTGACTGAAGCCTGGACACAACAACAGAGACAATAACCTTTGCCCCCTCCGCCTCCACCAACACAAGCCAAGGCAGAAAATACTGACACCATTAATCTGACACAGAAATTCATGAAAATGAAACCATCAACGTTCTATGGTGGAATTGAACCTTTGAAAACAGAGACATGGCTACTTGAAATGGAAAAGTTATATGAAGTGTTCCCTTGTACCGAAACTCAGAAAGTCCTCCTAGCCACCTACACTCTGAAAAATGAAGCCCGCAGGTGGTGGTTATTGATCCGAAATGGCAATGGAAATATGACATGGACACAGTTTAATGCTATCTTCTACGACAAGTACTTTTCCCAATGTTTTAGGGATCGGAAAGTGTCGGAATTCCAAGAACTTAAACAGAGAAGAATGGCTGTAGCAGAATATGAAGCCAAATTCACTGAGTTGGCACGTTTTGCTCCACATATGGTGGATACTGATTACAAGAAAGCATGAAAGTTTGATGGAGGGCTGGACCTAGAGATATTCGACCGAGTGGGTGTCCTAAAATTACCTACTTATGTTGAGGTACTTGACAGAGCATTGATGGCAGAAGCCACAATAGCAGCTAAGAAACAAACTACAACACCAACAACAGAATGGAGAGGAAAGAGAACTGGACCCAGTTTCAAGAAAGGCCGGTCGTTTTCGAAAAGGCAATATACAGGATCCTCCGGCAGCTCTAGCCAAAGTAGCGGATCTACTCCAAACTGCCCCGACTGTGGAAAGAAGCACAAGGGTGCCTATTTTCGAGCATTAAATAGGTGTTTTCGTTGTGGCAAGACTGGTCACATGGTGAGGGATTGCCCGATGAGATCCAATGAGGTTAACCGTCCTATGACAAGTTCCACCGGGTCTGTTTCTGCAGCAAGACCAAATGCAAGGGCCGATGTTAGAAGGAATGCAAACAATGAAACATTAATGCAAGGAAGAGTGTTTGCCTTAGTGCCTGGTGACGTACCCAACACCTATACTGTGGTGTCAGGTACATTTTCTGTATGTTCTCAAAATGCATGTGTACTGATAGATTCTGGTTCTACGCATTCCTTTGTATCGCATGCTTTCTCTCGAAAATTGACTAGACCACTAGAACAAATAACATATGTGTTATCTGTATCCACACCGTCTGGGGATTCTATGATGTGCACTCATATTTATCCGGAATGTGATGTTATGATTGGCGATATGATATTATATGTGGACTTATTACCCGTGGACATTAGTCATTTTGATTGTATTTTGGGAATGGACTGGTTGACTAAATACTGTGCTACCATTGACTGTGCAAATAAAACTGTTGTGTTTAGACCACCGGGTATGCCTGAATTTACTTTTATTGGGAATGGGGTAGTTCCTTCTCCGTATTTGATTTCGACTATGAAAGCTGTAAAACTCCTTAGAAAGGGATGTAAGGGTTGCTTGTGTTGTATACTGACTGCACTATCTGACAGTACTACTATAGAAACAATCCCTGTTGTTTGTGAATTTTTCGATGTGTTTCCCACTGACTTGCCTGGAGACTTAGTTGATAGGGAGATTGAATTCACTGTTAAAGTGCTTCCGAGGACACAACCTATTTCCAAGACTCCCTATAGAATGTCTACCTCTGAACTGAAAGAATTGAAAACCCAACTTCAAGACCTGTTAGACAAGAAATTTATCCGTCCGAGTACTTCACCTTGGGGTGCTCCAGTCTTGTTTGTCAAAAAGAAGGATGGATCTTTGAGATTGTGCATAGACTACCGGGAACTGAATAATGTGACTATCAAGAACAAATACCCTTTGCCCCGAATAGATGACTTGTTTGATCAACTTCAGGGTGCCCAAGTGTTTTCCAAAATTAACCTCAGGTCCGGGTATCATCAATTAAAGGTTAGAGCTGAGGACATAGAGAACACTGCATTCCGAACTAGATATGGACATTATGAATTTTTAGTGATGCCGTTTGGGATGACCAATGCACCTGCAGCCTTCATGGACCTAATGAATAGGGTGTTTAAATCATCTCTGGATGATTTCATTGCTGTATTTATTGATGACATTCTGGTTTATTCTAAAGACAGGGAAGAACATGAGAACCATCTAAGAACCACCTTGCAGATTTTGAGAGAAAAGAAATTATATGCTAAATTATCCAAGTGTGAATTCTGGCTTGACAGTGTGGCATTTTTGGGACATGTAATCAACAAGGATGGAGTTTCTGTTGACCCTCAGAAAATTGAAGCCGTTGTGGATTGGCCTAGACAAACAAATGTGACAGAAGTCCGAAGTTTTCTGGGACTTGCAGGTTACTACAGGAGATTTGTGAAAGACTTTCCAAGCTTGCACTGCCATTGACTCAATTAACTCAGAAAAATGTGCCATTTGACTGGAATGAACAAAGGGAGGTAGCTTTCCAAAAGTTGAAAACTAGGTTAGTGACTGTACCAATCTTAACTTTGCCTAATGGTACTAATGGGTTTCAAGTGTACAACGATGCTTCTTATAAAGGCTTGGGGTGTGTACTAATGCAAAACGGAAGGGTGATTGCCTATGCTTCTAGACAACTTCGACCTCATGAAAAGAATTACCCAACACATGACCTTGAATTAGCGGCTGTGGTGTTTGCTCTGAAAATATGGCGTTACTATTTGTATGGGGTAATTTGCGAGGTGTACACAGACCATAAGAGCTTAAAATACTTCTTCACCCAAAAGGAATTGAATATGAGACAGAGGCGATGGTTGGAACTAATCAAGGATTATGACTTGTAAATCTTGTATCATCCAGGAAAGGCTAATACCGTAGCAGATGCCTTGAGCCGAAAATTCGGTGCAAGTTTGTCATGTTTGTTGTCCAACCGAAAACAATTGCCAAATGACCTAGAACAAGATGGGCTGTTATCTACTACTTATGCTCAACCTGCTATTCTTGATGAGATCAAACACAAACAATGTGAAGATGAATACTTGAAAAAGATCATAGAGGAATTTAATTCGAAGCCAAGGCCAGGATTTGTGTTTAAGAATGATGTACTGAAATTTCAGAACCGTCTTTGTGTACCCGATCGCAATGATTTGAGGAAACGGGTTATGACCGAAGCTCACAGTAGTAAGTTTGCCATATATCCGGGGAACACGAAGATGTATCATAATTTGAAACAAAATTTTTGGTGGCCTGGAATGAAAAAGAGTATTGCAGACTTTGTGGCTAGATGTCTACATTGCCAACAGGTAAAAACTGAACATCAACGACCCATTGGTTTGTTGCAACCACTCCCAATACCGGAATAGAAATAGGAGCACATCACTATGGACTTCATTGTGGGATTGCCTCATTTTTCTCGAGGTATGGACTCTATCTGGGTTATAGTTGACCGTTTAACTAAGTCTACTCATTTTCTGCCTGTCAAAACTATTTATAACGCTGATAAATTGGCCAATATCTATATAACTGAAATTGTGAGATTGAATGGAGTGCCAGTATCTATTGTATCTGACAGGGACTCAAAGTTTGTATCGAGATTTTGACAGAGTTTACAACAGGCTTTGGGGACTGAATTGAGACTGAGCAGTGCCTATCACCCACAGACAGATGGCCAAACTGAACGAACGAACCAAACTCTAGAGGATATGTTCAGAATGTGTGTCTTAGACTTCCAAGGGAATTGGGAGACCTATTTACCATTAGCTGAATTTGTGTACAACAACAGTTACCATTCAAGCATTGAAATGGCTCCTTACGATGCTTTGTATGGAAGAAAGTGTCGTTCTCCGATATGCTGGGCTGAAGTAGGTGATAGACCTTTGTTGGGATCGGAACTTATACAAGAAACAACCGAGAAAGTGAAACTGATCCAGTAATGCCTGAAAACTGCACAGAGTCGACAGAAAAGCTATGCCGATGTCCGAAGAAGAGATAGGGAATATGAAGTTGGGAACCACGTGTTCATAAAGGTGACCCCGATGAAGGGTCAAACTCGGTTTGGTGTTAAGGGAAAATTGGCGCCAAGATATGTTGGACCTTACGAAGTTCTCGAAAAGATAAATCCAGATCATGCCAGGTAGCCTTACCTCCAGTAATGGAACATATGCACAATGTATTTCATGTATCGATGCTTCGAGAATATTTGAGAGATCCACTCCACGTCATTGAGCCAACACATGTGCTTTCGAAAAATGATTTCACCTACGAGGAAAGACCTATCCACATTGTGAATCGCCGGATCAAAAGACTGAGAAATAAAGGAATACCACTAGTAAAAGTTGACTGGCAAAACCACGGAGGAACCTATGCAACTTGGGAAACGGAGGAAGACATGATGAAGAGATATCCGGAATTGTTTCTATTGGACCCAATGTTGATTCAGAATGAAGGTAATTCGAATTTGGAGGACCAAACTCTTTTAAGAGGGGAAGACTGTAATGACCCCGACCTCCGATTAATGCTAATTCTTGATTAATTATGCTTACTAGTAATTTAGAAAGGATTTGGGATTTATTTGCATCTGTATTGCATTATTTATGTGTTTCTATTTGTTTGTGATAAAATGATCTGTTCATGTCTTTGACTTTAAATTGCGAATTGAAAGCCTTATCGGCGTCCGAATCAGATATCGATTTGATTTATGTGCTAGTTAGGATTTATAAAATTTTATGGTAGGTTTAATTAAATTTCAGTTCGGAGCGATTAAATTAGATTAAATAACGTTAAATTACATTAGTTCAATTATTTACGACATTGCCATTAGTGGGCCACTTAGGTACCATTGCTTGGAACTCAATTGCATACACTTCACAACATTTTCCTCAGCCATTCTTTGTGACCAAAAACGTGAGAAAGAGTGAGAGTGTGAGAGACTTGTTTTTAACAAGAGAATTGAGCTTGAACTTGGAAGAATTGAAGAATTGTGTGCATACTTGAGCTTCTAGGCTTGGAATTGAGGACTTAAGGTAGGAGAATTACCTTCCTAATTGTGAATTGAGTTAGTTCTTGCATGATTCATGTGAAATTACTTACCTAAGTCTAGGATTAGCTCAAACATGTTGAATTTAAGCTTAAATCATGCATGCATGTGCATATCATGGAGTTTAAAGTTGTTTTCATGGAAATTCTTGCATGCATGTCTACATTTTGGTTGAAGTCCATGATTTTATCTTGTTTTTGAAAGAATTGGCTCTTCGGAGCATGAATTGGATGCCTTGAGGTTGATTAAATTCATGCATGTTACATATTCTTCATGTTCTTGAAGTTTATTTGAAAATTGTGTTTAATTGAACTATCTTTGGGCTTTGATTTCTCAAATTCATCTTTGAAACATGTCATATTATGAGTTTATAAGTGTTTTCCAGAAAATTAGCCTAAAAGGATCGAATATGACGCATTGTAGTTGAGTTTTGAGCTTGAGGTTCAAATTTGGAAATTCCAGATTTTGGACTCATGCTCAAGCGGGGAACTCCGCGCTCGAGCGTAAATACTGGATTCATGAAGTACACTCGAACGGGTAAACTGACGCTCGAGCGGGAATTTCGTGTATCCAGTACTTTGCCTGGGTTTACAGTCCGCTCGAGTGAGGACTTGTGTCTCACGCTCGAGCGGGTATCGAGCGCCCATCGAGCGTGAATTTCTTGCATCCAGCACTCTAATTGTAGCTTGCAGCCTGCTCAAGCGGGGTAATCCACGCTCGAGCGGATTCCTTTTGTCTGCATGTCCGCTCGAGCATTTAAGGCCACGCTCGAACGGGACCCCTGTTTCAGCAGAATTTTGAAAAGTTTTCTAAAACGCATCTTTGCATCCTCATTCAATCCTAGGCATTCCTAGGCCATGTTTTAGACTCTATAATGAGGATAAGAGATTAGAAACACACTAAGAGCCAACGAAATAAGTTTTGTACAATTAGAACGTGTGTTTCAATTGTGTATCTATTATGTGTCTATGTGTCGTGTAGGTCACGTGCCACGTCCTGTCTGATCGATCTGCTCTGTCTGTCTGTCTGTCTCCAAGCCCACTGTGAATAATATCTCTGTAAAGTTATGTTTAACCTAAGTATCTTCTTACTGGTATATTATAATCTATTTTCTGAAATGCTATCTTACTAATGATGAATGAATGTCCAATTTTCTGAAAAGTAATTGTGGCACCCTTAGTTCACATGGCCCTCGCCCGGGGGTAACAATACTGTGGCCAATCTGCATGTGGCCCTCACCGGGGGGTAACAATACCGCGGCCAATCTGTATCTGGCCCTTGCCCGGAGGTAACAATACCGCGGCTAATCTGTATGTGGCCCTTGCCTGGGGGTAACAATACCATGGCTACTTGCGCGCAAGTTATGGACCTTTGTGGTTGTTGGTACCAACTATGTATGTGGGTCTCTGGACCAATCTGTTCTGATAGCTAATGGGTGTACCACGTATGATCTTATGCAAAATCTAAATATGCGAATGTATACGAACCTGTTTCTGTTTTGAAGTCTGATTATGCTCTGAATTAAATATTGGATTCTAACTTGTGATGGACATCATTCATATAACCCCTTTACTCTGTTATTATTGACTGGGCTTTCGCTCATAGTTTATATTATGTATGTAGGTGAGCCGGCACACGACCAAGGCCAGAATTGACGCCCTTTTGTACCGTTTTTGGTCAGCCAACCATATTGCCTCCCGAGGAGGTTCCGTCCGAAGTCTAATACTAGGGCTGTTTTTATTTTCATGCTAGTCTTTGTGTAAGCACTGCATAGTCAGATCTTGGGAAGTTCACTTCTGTAAATATTTTGTGAATACTGTGTATCTGGACTGGCATGTTTATATATATATATATAAGTAAGTTTTGAAATGTTTTGTCCCATGTACGTTATCACAGCTCATTGGACTTTGTCTATTTTGTATTATTGCTTCCATAGCCCCTTATTATTTGTTAATCTGTTCAAAGGCCTTTGGTAATCCACGGATTACTGGCCGATTACGATGCTAAACCCATAAGGGCGGGTTCGGGTCGTGACACCTTCTTGCGCTCGAGTGATATTCTTCTGTCTGCAAAACTACTAGATGTATGTATTCTGCGCTCGAGCGGATATTTCTTACACTCGAGCGGAACAACTTACTGTGTCTGACGCTCGAGCATCAACTCTTGCGCTCGAGCGGACTGTGCATATATCAGTTCGCAGCAACTCTTTTTTATATCACTTTTTCACAACTTTTTCCACCAAACCCTAGATTGGGACTCTCACTCTCTCTAAAACTCACATTCTCTCTACATTTTCATCTAGATTTAATGATCTCTTTACCCGTGTGCCTTTGTTAAAAAGGTTGTGCGTCTCAAGAGCTTTGTTTTAATCTGATTAAAGCTTGGTTTTAGCGTCTTTGAAGTTTCTCTATCTCTTCCATTGGTTTTCTAAGTTTGAGGTAAGGACTCTCTACACTCTCTATGAATTTTAACTTGGTCATTTTCTTGATATGTGAGAAACATTAGGTTTTGAAGTAATTTTAACAAACCTAAGGTTTTGGGTTTCAATTCCAAGTAAGGGTTTTATAATGGATGTTTTAGAAATGGTTATAGGGATGGATATGACCTTAGGTTATGTTAAGATGATTGATTTTGGTGATTGGGATGAGATTAGGAAAAATGAAAGTTTGGCCCTAAAATGTTCGAATAATTATTTTGCATAAATAATGAAATTGGAAATGAGAATATGAAATTAGACGAATGTTTATATAAATGGTGAAGTTGGATGTGTACCACCTCCCACTTATGAAAATTTGGATAATTTATCTATTTTAAATATTGTATATCTGTTTAGAAATATCTGTTTTGGGCTATCGGTGGAGGATAACCATGGTTGTTGTAAAAATTGCATGAGGATTAGGTGAATTAAAATTAATTTCTTATTGATTGACATTGAATATGACCGTGTTTAATACATTGTATATGTATGATGTTTGGGAGAGAAAGGAGATGAACTCGATTGAATTAAGTTGGCTTGTGCGTTTAGGGTGAAAGTCTCGAAAACATTGTGTATACATGGGTGTTGTAACGCCTCCAAAATAAAAGATAACACAAGCAATATACATTTATAAATGTTCATCCTGAAGATATAACATGTAATACCAGTTAATAATCAACAAAATAAATGCCCTACGGGCTTACATCTTTCCAAGACATTGCTTGGTTACAGCAAAAGGACGAGTCTAACTCAATACAACATAGCTGTTGGCTATACAAAATAAATAAACTGAAAGGAAGTCCTTGCTCCAAGTCTCCCCAAACTACTGTCTTGGTGGAGGCATGTCTCCAACACCTAAAAATGGTTCTCAAGTAGAGTGAGCCAAAGCCTAGTAGAAATATACTAACACAATATATGAGAATTAACAAGATATAAATATGATACACATGTTCATTGTCCTATGACAAAATCTTTATAACTCTTTCCAAAACCATGTTATGCCAAACTCGCATCTCAATTCATTCATTTTAGTTCAATAGATACATCCACTACATTTAACTCATCAATAGAGGTTACACCTCGCAAGTTTCTAACAGATAAAATCATCATACAAATACATTCAATTCTATTTTCCATTTTATGGAAATTTTGCCCTCGGGAATCGGCACCTATATATACAAATGGTTTTCGGGACTTTCACTCTAGACACACAGGTCAACTTAGTTCGATGGAGTCCATCCCCTTTCTTCTTCTCAAAACATGGAGTACATCTCATTTCTCCTCCCAAATATCATACATATACAATGTATATCATTCATAATCATATTCAATAATAATGGTTAAGGAATTAGTTTTAATTCGCCTAATCCATATGCGATGTCTACAACAATTATAACTATCCTCCACCAATAGCCCAAAGCAGATATTTCTAAATAAATATACAATCTCTATAGCAGATAAATCATCAAATTTGCATAGGTGAGTGATTAAACAAATCTAACAACACCATTCATGTATACATCCTTCCAATTTCATATTTTTCATACCAATTTCATTATTTATACAAAATAATTATTCAAGACATTTTAGGGCAAAGCTCCTCATTTTTTAAATATTAACCCAAAAGGCCAAAATCAACTATTTTAACACAAGATGACCTCATATTCAAGTCCCATAATCATTTATATAACACCTATATAGAAACCCCTTTTTTCAAACTTGAACCCAAACCCTAGGTTTGCTCAAAACACCCCCAAATCTCACCATTTTCACAGAACAACCTATAACCAAGTTAAAACTCATATTAAGGTGTAGAGAGTTCCTGCCTCAAGTTTAGAAGACCAATAGAGCAAAGATGAAACTTCAACGACGCCGAAACTAAACTCCAATCGGATCAAAATGGAGCTCTCAAGATGTTTTACCCTTTTTCCCAAAGACACTAGGGCGGAGAGATCAACAGATCTAGGAGAAAATGTAGAGAGAGAGAGTATTTTAGAGAGAGACAGTATGTCATTTTAGAATTTTTGGAAGAAAAGATCTAAAAAAAAATGATGTAAAAAGTCATTTTCGCGAACTGATATACGCACAGTCCGCTTGAACGCAAGAGTTAACACTCGAGCGTCAGAGACAATAAGTTGTTCTGCTTGAGCTCAAGAAGTGACCTGCTCGAGTGCAGAATACACACATCTAGTACTTTTTCAGGCAACAGACAAACCGCTCGAGCGCAAGAAAGGCCGCTCGAGCTCCAACTCGCTCGAGCGTAGGAAACGCCGCTCGAACGTAGAAAACACTCTTCATGTACTTTTGTAGACGTGCAAAATACTAAGAGTTTGTAAATTCCGCTCGAGCGCAGGAAGGGCCGCTCGAGAAAAGGACTAAAAATCTGGGTAACATAAAGTTTGAAAACCAAGCAACCAAACTGTTCTGAACATGCTCAACACGTCTAAATAACCAAATTTAAGGAGGAATAAAGGGAAAACGACAATGAACAACATTCAAAAATCATAAACCCAAGTATGGACTATTACAAGTGTCGGGTCAAAGCCGAGATCGTTATAGGTGCCAATTCCCATGGACGAAATTTCAGTAAAATGGCAAATTGAAGTGTTTGTGTGTAATGGTTGCGTGGTAAGAAAACTACTGAGTTGTAATCTCAGTTTGGTTGTTTGGATAACAATGGGTATGACTCATAAATTGAGGAGATGTGAAATGACATGAAATGAATTGATATAAAATGGATTGGAATATCATACTTGACATAATATGGATTTGGGGAGAAGAGTTGTAAATGATTTTATCTTTGAGTATTGGCCATGTGCATCATGTTTATAACCTTATTAAAGTTCATATATTGTGTTAGATTGTTTCTGCTGGGGTTTGGCTCACCTTATTTGGGAAAAATCATTTTCAAGTGCTGGTAATATGCCCCCACCAAGGCAGTAGTTTGAAGGAATTGGGAGCAAGAGCTACTATTTTGTTATATTTATTTTTGTATAGCCTAGTGCTTTAAATTGTGTTGAGTTATGCTCACTTTTATTATAACCAAAAACCATCTTAGAAAGATATAAGCCGTAGGGCATTTATTTCATTGATCATTTAGTTTGATGCCACATGCTATAGATTCAGGACAAAGGTTATGAATGTGTAATGCATATGTCTCTTTTATAAATTGACTCTGATTAATGAAAATCTAATACACTGTTTACATCATTTTGTGTTAATCCTTATTGTTAACTTATTGTATTATTTTCAGGTTGTAACAGCTTCAATACGTTGGACCAAAACAAGCCTACCATCACAGGACCTAGTGTAAATTTTACTAGGATGCTCCAAGGGACAAAAGAAAAGAAAATTATTTCCAATGGTGCAATTCATAAATTAAATCTAGAAAGCATTCGGAAAAATTATTTAGCAAAGTAACCACCATAAAATTGTATATGGTGTTCCTAATTTTCCATAACATTATTTTGTGTAGTTTCATTTTTATATATTTTTATTTTTTATTTTCTAAATAAAAATAAAAATAAAAATAAAAATAAATAATTAGAATCACTTTTAGTTTTATATTACTAATCTTTTTTTTCCTTCTAATTTAACTATTATTTTTAATATCAAAATTAGAGTTTATTTTACTATCTTATAATTTAATATATATCATATAAAATCATTATATGATAATTATAATTTTATACCATAATAGAACCAAAATTATCAAAATAAATAAATAATTTAATTAAATTTATTATATAAAAGTATTCAAGTAACACTTTTATAGAATGATAAAGTTAAATTATTAATATAAATAATTAATTTTAGTTTAAATTAAAATATAATTATTCTTTTGTAAGACATATCATAATATAACATATTATTACATTAATTAAATTCAACTCCATCGTGATTTTATGTCAGCCATCATATTTTTTGAAATGATTTACATATCCGTATAGCGTTCAATTTGATATTGATTGATTAAAATAATTGAACTCAATAATTTTTTTTGTTAAGTTTTTATAAGATAAATTGACAAATGTCAAATGATAAATAGTGTGGATTATTATTTTAAAGAATAATGATTTATCGAAAATGATTGGGGATATTTAAGGCACCTATTGGAATTGGGATCCTCCCCTTGCACTCCCTTCTTGCAGGGCGTTCGGGCACACTTTTAGGCTCAATTTTGATAATCCAAACCGTTCATGTTTTAAGATTTATTTAATATATCATACCTGTAAAAAAATCAAGTTGATCGGAAAACTGTTTATTAAATTCTTTAAAAAAATAGTTTTTAATTCGATTTTTTCAAACACATGCTTTCTGATATCCGATCAACTTGATTTTTTGCAGGTATGATATAATGAATAAATCTTAAAACATGAACGGTTCAGATTATCAAAATTGGGCCTAAAAGTGGGCCCAAAGGCCCTGCAAGGAGAGAGTGCAAGGGGAGAATCTTGACTTCACCTATTGATGTTTCTTGAATAATTTTTAAATTATAATTTTAATTTATCATATTACTGATAATTCACATTCATGAGCTCTGCTAGAAAAGCTATGTAAAAATAATTTGAATGAAATAAAAAAATTTGCGGTTATTATAACGTGTCACATAATTAATTAGAACCCCTTTGAGAACTGAAATTATGATTTGAATTTGTAATTTGTTATGTATCAATTTGAATAATTTTTATGATCTTACTGATGTACGTATAAATTCTATCTTTAAGTCAACACACCTTAAACATTTTTTCATATAATAAAATACTTAAATATTGTCGTATAAGAATATTATAATTAATTATAATCAAACACCATTTATAACATAATTAAAGACTCGATGCGCCGCTTTAGACATAACCAAAAACATAAGAAATTAGTAAAGACATTTTTGATTAATAATAATAATAAAAATACATCATGAGTTATAACCAAGTTATAATTTGTATATTATAAAATTTTCTGTTGTTTTTATTTTTTTTTTCAAAAAATATTTTGATGCCAGTGGAATTCATGATTTTTGGTAAATTTGATTAGCACAAATGATAATTTGATTTTAGGTTGAGAATACGCCTTTTTTTAAAAAAAATAAAAAATAAAAAAATAAAATTGAAAGAAATTATTTCTATGAGTTTTTTCATATAGGATTACACATAGTAATACAATTTTTATTAGCCATTAACAAATTTGTTTATATTTGACTTTCAATTATTAAAATTTTCTACACATAAAATATTAAGATTCGAAATTAACTTTCTATTTTAAAAATAAATTTCCGTACATTCCAAGAGTCACCTACTAGTTACATAACTATAGTTATTATTAATTTACCATATCAATATGCTAAATTGATGTTTTTAGTTTAGCATGAGCACAAAACGGCTGTCACAATTTTGATTCTTGAAAAATCATAGCAACATTATGTTTTTGTTAAATATTTACTTTTGCCTAGCAATTATAAAGACTAAAAAATAAAATCAAATGTTATTCACTACACAATACAGACGCTCTCTTCACGTTTATTCATTTATATTGACAGTTTTAATTGTACACATAAAATACTCAATCTTTTAATATATATATATATATGCTGCTAAAGTCGAAACATCCAAATTGAAAGTGGTTCTTTTCAACTGGTGTTGTGGCAGTGCAATTCAAAAGTAAAGGGAAGCAAGGATGTTGCAAATTGTGTATCCAGCAAATGCTTCACACTTAGGGGACACAAAACATAATTGGGGTTGGGAAAGTCAAGCATATCACACTCGTTAGTTTCACTTCACTTTTTTGACACTCCATGTGCTATGTGCTAAACACAAGCTGGTGGGTTGGTCCCATGCATTAGGAGTGTTCGGCAGATATTTTGATCCGTTTAAATTGATTGAACTGATTTGATTTGTCGTATTTTAAATAAAAGCGTGATGACGAGAGGATGATTGTGGATTGATTTTTTTCCAATCTACATAGTTTTGGATAGATGACCGATTTGAGGTTCTTTTTTCTTATAATCGAACCGTCAAACAACGAGCACCCCTAATAATTTGTAAGACTTTGTGTTTTCAATTTGTTTAGATATTCTGTTTGTGTTTTCAACTAAAAAAGAGTTTAGATATTTTGTTGTGTTTTTAATTGGAAATCCTTTTATCAAATGATAAGTGTTAATATTTGGTATTTTTGTGTAGAAAATATAAGGCTTAATTTTGTCATTTAAAAAAAAAATCAAATTAAATAGTTTTTGAATAAAAAAAAGTAATAAAATAGTTTTGATAATGCATGGTTTTTTTTATATGTATTTATTATTAGTATTTGACAATTTACTTGATAAATTTTTGATTATGTTGAGTTGGATTATTATCTACAAAAAAAATGTTGACGAGTTGTTATATTCTGTTCAAAATTTGTAAAACTTTAAACAACCATACTGATTTGTATTCATTCACTAATATGTCAATCTACCTAATTCACATCTGCCAATCGAGCGGACGGATGCAGATTGATTTTTTTCAATCCGCTAATCCAGCAAACAGATGATGGATTAAAAGTCCTTCGACGACAATTGAACCGCAAGTATTCCTACCATGCATAATAAGAGGCAATGGCTTCATTTGCTACAATTTATAAAATGTTCATATAATTTTTTCAAAAATATTTGATATAACTTTTTAAACGAAATAAAAATATTAATTATTAAGAAATTGGGGATGGACGTTTTAGACTTCTATGTTTAGATTATCAATTTTTAATTTGGAAGTAAAGAATTGCACCAATTAGACCAACATCTTTGGATTGTAAGGAAATTTAGCAACAATTTTGGTGATTTAATTTTAGTGTTTGCCTTTTATATGGTGCTTAGTGGTCAATTGGATATTTTTGTCGTTTTCTATTGGAAGGTTTGGGAGATCTAACTCCTGACTATAATCAAGAGATGCCGATCAAATACAAAAATTTATAACAAAGAGATCCATCGATGAGGTTTAAAATATAGTCGTGAACGTGTGATATATACTGGACTTGCCCGATAACGCTCCAAAAATAAATATACATTAAATCCATCATAAGGCCCTCAAAATATGTGGAAGTGTATCATTATATATAATTATCTGCCAATCACGTATAAAAGTACCTTAAATTTTTACGTGATCACATTACATGCTTTGATATATTCTTTGATTCTACAACATGAAATCATAGCATGTAAACAAAAGAATAATACTTAAACTAATATAAGTTAATGCCATAAATGTCAAAAAATTTCAAGGCCTTGTCCGATTATAACAAAAGAGTTAAAAGCTTTTAATACAAAAAAGCCTTAGGCTTTACACATAAACAAAATAAGATAATGAGCCTCAAGCTCTAAGATCCTCCCAAGTTATCGTCTTGGCGGAGGTACGCTTTCAATACTTGAAAATGATTTTCTACCATGTTTGTTTGGGCGGACTCGATTAGCATTCCCATGACTAATAATCCTAGGACAACCAATTCGTTGGATTATGTATCCTATCTTAACTAATAGTAAGTGTAAAATAATTAATCCGTACTTGAATTGTTTAACCAAACATCGGATTAATAATTTTATTGGACTATTAGTCCAATCCCAAGCTCATGTCCACCCAAACAAACATGGCCATAGAGTGAACATAAAATCAAGTAGAGACAATCTTAATGATATGTATGATGTTTAACAATGCTATAAGGTGTATACATATGAAATATCATGATAAAATATGCGTTTTCTCTTTTGAAACAATGTCGTGCAAGAGTTTTCAAACCGTAACTCATTATTTTCTTTTAAAACAGAAAATAGGGTAGTAAATATAAACATTGAGTATCTATAGGTACATGTATAAATGTAAGCTGTAAAAGTACCACCTGTTAGGTTTTTATTCTTGGCAATCCCGTTTGAAAAAATTCCTTTCAGTTGTATTTGTTTTCGCACTTTTATTTCAATGAGGTTATGAGTTTATTAGATGGAATCCAACCCGAATTGTGCTATTCAGAAAAGTTTGTGATGTTAATGCTTTCAAGATTGCCACTTCGCTGATTATAACGGGAGTCGAGCTGCTCGATCAGCTCGCAGCCGAAGCAAATTGCAAAATTGCATTCAAAATTGCATGTCCACCCATGTTTGCTCGAGCCAACGAATGCTCGCTTGAGCGAAGTTCGCTAGAGCCAAGGAGTTCTCGCTCGAGCTAAGGATTGCGTCCATACAAAAACCTGAAAAAGAGTGGTGTGCTCACTTGAGCCAAGGATTCGTCGCTCGAGCCAAGGCACTAGTAGAAATCACGAAAGTTAAGGTTCTCGCTCGAGCGAGAGAACCTTCGCTCGAGTGAGCTTCAAAATCCAGATTTCTTAAGGAGTTGGTTTTCTTCTAAATCTAGGATTACTTTTGGTTTTCTATAAATGCTTGGTTTTCTTCCAAAGCTAAGGGTACTTCTCCAAATCTTCTTTTTGGATCTTAAGGTTTATATCTGTAGATATTTTGTTAGGTTTTCTTTGATGTTTTTATTGAACATTCAACTCATGGTTTAAAAGAGAGTACATCAAAGGTTTTGTTTGTTATACAAAAGAGAGAGTTGTTCTTCGGTGGATTCTGAAGAATTCGAGCCTAAAGTTTCGGTGGATTCTGGAGTGGCTTATTGTAAAGATAATTCCGAGGTGAAGACGAGGTTGGAAGAGGCACATAGAGGTTGGTTCAATTAGGCGTGGATTCGCTAGGTAATTGAGAGTATACCTGTGTAATTCCTTTAAATCTTCTTAGTGGATTGTTTTTGTGGCTGTTGCCCGTTGTTTTTTAATCACAGTTGGAGGTGTCCAATTGTGATTTTTCCACGTAAAATCTTTTTGTCGATTTGTCTTGATTGTTTGATTGGGATTGTTATATACTGCTTAAAATTGATACATAATCACAAATCAACATCTAGGGGATTTCTAGATTTTTCAATTGGTATCAGAGCAGGTCATTCTATTTTTTTTTAAAAAAATTATATTCTTTTAGAACGAGATCTTGTTTGATTTGTGATAATGGATACAATTCGTGAGGGAAATTCTATGGTTCGACCACCTCTACTTGACGGATCCAATTATTTTTTTTGAAAAGCTCGGACGAGATCGTTTTTGAAATCTATAAATGAAAAAATTTGACAATCTATCATGAATGGGTGGACCGAACCAACAATTACCGTTGATGGAGTAACTTTCCCCAAACCAATTGAAAAGTGGGACACAATTGATTACCAAAATAGTAGCTGGAATAGTAAAGCTATCCATTCTCTCTTTTGCGACTTCACAATTGCAAATTCGACTAAATTCTTCAGGTGTGACAACGCAAAAGAGACTTCGGATATCTTACAAACTATTCATGAGGGCACTCCTTCTGTTAAACACTCAAAACTTCAAAGGCTCACGTCTAGTTTCGAAAACCTTTCAATGAAAGATAATGAGACCTTTGATGAATTTTATGCGAAATTGAGTGACATTGTAAATTCCAGCTTCAATTTAGGTAAAAAAATACCAGAATCCAAGATTGTAGGAAAAATTTTGAGGTCCTTGCCCGATCGGTTCCAACCAAAAGTTACGGCTATTGAGGAGCCAAATGATTTGACAACTCAAGCTAGATCGATTGTGAAAATCTCCAAACTTATCCGACATAGGAATTTTCAAAAAAAACAAAAAGAGTATTGCTTTTATTAGTGTCATTAGAGAGTTGAAGGATTCTGACCGAAGGATTTGAGATTCAGATTCCAAGATTACGGCTGCTTTGTTAAACAATTTAAAAAATCCTTTTGAAAAAGAATCCTAATCTTTGAATCTACTCGACTCAAAAATCTAAAGCAAAGATAACTCAAAAATTAATCTATAGAAGAAGAAAGAGAGGGAAAATACAAGGGAACTCTGAAGGAGTCAAGCTATGAATGCCAAGGATTGCCCTTTGCTCAGATTGCCCCACTGTTGAGAAAAAGAAAGCCTCGCATCACTCTTGATGATGAATCAGGAATCTGATGAAGATGAAAGTTGGAACAATAAAAGAATCAAGCGAAGAAGGACATAAAACAATTCCTTCTTTCATGTGCTTCTGAAAAACTGAAGGACGAACAGAGTATCTGAGAGGCCCAGTTTGAGAAGCCACTGATGAGAATGCCTCGGAGTAGATATGAAGAGCTTAGCAAGCTTTATGAAAAGTTGTATAAGGGAAATCTCTTAAGCTATCCAAATGAATGACAAAAACACACTATGAAACTCACAGGCATGTAAATGAGAAATGTCATAACTAAAGAGAGATTTTCGAAGTAGGATTGAAGTCATCAAGATCTAATGTCGAACAAAGATCTTTGTGAAAAACTCTTTGACTTGTTGAATTAGAGAGGAATAGATACAGCAAATCGTATGCAACATATGAAACGGAAAAAATTTGAAAACTCTCGAGAGTCTCAAGTCTTTGGAAGAACTATATGATAAGAAAAGAGGAAGAAAACTCAAGTGTCCATGTTTACATTGTCTTTGGAACAAAGATCAAAGCACTTGACAATATATTGGGTCTCAACAAATTGTTCTGACCAAGAGTGGCAATGGCTTTGGTGTTTAAGAAAGACAAAACAGAGTGCATCTTTTTCAACGATCTCATGATACAAGAACTCAAGGAAGGGAAAAAAAAATTCAAACATAAGATGGATTCTCCAAATCTTAGAGTTAGTAAGTAAAAGAAAAAGAAGGTACACCCTGTTTTTAATTTTCATCATTGTGTATGCATTGGTATCATATTCGCCCTATTGTTATAAAGCTATGGAGAGTGTATTGCCTAGGACTAAATAAGAATTGAAACCATGTCGAGACGGTTCCTATGCAGGTGAAAGTGTTAAACACAAATGTCAAGACATCACTCAAGAACCGCAATCTCACAATTGTTCGTACTAGAGCCATTGGGTGTAGAAAAACTTGACTTGTGTAATTTTTTGTTCATTTTAGTTTTTGGTTTTCTCGTGTGTTTTGTTTGTCATTCATGACGTGTTGTTCATTTTTTGTCTTCTTTATTTTTAAGAAAAAAAAAATTGAAAAAAAAAAAAAAGGGAAAAAAAAGAAAAAAAAAAAAAAAAAAGATTTTCTTAGTATGGTTTTGCAAGCTTGAAATTTTTGAGTGGTCCTTGGTGCATATTGGAATTGATGAGAATATCCATTACATGTTAATATGTGTGTGCTTTCTGTGGTCATTACTCATTTTGGAGTGTTTGTTTTTTGATTAGTATGTCTCATTTTGTACACACTCTTGGATTAGCAAAAATCGGAGTCTTCCGCCTTAGTGATTATTTTTTCTCTATGGACTTCTGTCATTGATCTTTTGCATTTCTAGAGGAATTGACCTATACTAGCATATCATAGGTGATGTTGAGTCTCTTAACCACCTTCCATCTTTTTGCACCTCCACGGCTTTCCCCTTATTTCTTTGCAGTCTAGCCATGAGGAAAAGGCTACCTTAGAGTCACCAACCAGGCCATCCTTATTATATCCATGCTTCTCTGGTTCGGTTTCCATACTATTGAGCGTGTCAGCCGCCAATAATTGTGCAAAAGAAAAAGAAAAAGAAAAAGAAAAGATTCATTGATTGAGGGGGAGCCTCCACTTTTACTCACCAAATACCCCTAGATTCCTAGTGGTTTGACTTTCCTTTGTCGTGCTTAGATTCTCTTGTCGAAGGTCCAGCTTTCATATCACTACTAGGATTGAATTTAGTGTTTGCCGAACTCCAAGAGTCACACACACACTTTTCTCATGGGATCTATGCTTTTCACATAATGCATCACTTTCTTTCGTGAGGACTCTTCTATAGACTGTGCACATTATGTTTTCAAGTAATTGTGTTTCTTGAATAATCTTGTGTGTTCTAAGGTACAAATATGAGATTTCTTGCTTGCTCCACCATATATTTTTTTTGTCGTTTTCTTCTTGTTCATTGTTTTCAATGTTTGTGGTTGCTTTTAGTGAGGGAGAGTTTGGTTCATCTTAATTTGGGTTGGTAAGGGAGTTTATTTTTTCATTACAAGAGTTGTTTAGCATGAACACTTTGATATGTTTGGTAAGGGAGATTGGTTATATGTTTTGCATGTTGCTATGCACTGTTTGCTTATTATTTCCTTATTGCATGCTACAGTTGTTTGAGCTTCCTTTGTCAATTCGTGTCAAAAAGGGGGAGTAATGTTGTTCGGTGCATGGGTCTTACTTTTCAAGTTTTCATGCTACATGTTCTTAAAATCTCCAAGTTGCATTTATTCATGTTTTCCACTCATGCTTCAAGATAATTTTGTTATATGTTTATTGTTTTTTTCATACTAATAGTTGTTTTGGAGATTGTGGCACTAATAACTGTTTTGCAGATCACGACCTTGAGAAAGAAGTTGGCTTTTGTTCGCTGTAATGGGTTGGGGTGATTAGGATTTTATTTGTTACGTGTGTTTTGTCACGGCATTGCCAAAGGGGGAGATTGTTAGGTTTTTATTCTTGGCAATCTCATTTGACAAAACTTCTTTCAGTTGTATTTGTTTTCGCACTTTTATTTCAGTGAGGCTATGAGTTTATTAGATGCGAATCCAACCCGAATTGTGCCATTTAGAGAAGTTTGTGATGTTAATGCTTTCAAGATTGCCACTTCGCTGATTATGACGGGGGTCGAGCTGCCCAGTCAGCTCGCGGCCGAAGCAAATTGCAAAATTGCATTCAAAATTGCATGTCCGCCCATGTTCGCTTGAGCCAAGGAATACTCGTTTGAGCGAAGTTCGGTCGAGCCAAGGAGTTCTCGCTCGAGCTAAGGATTGCGTCCATACAAAAACCTTAAAGAGTGGTGTGCTCGCTCGAGCCAAGGATTCGTCGCTCGAGCCAAGGCACTAGTAGAAATCACGAAAGTTAAGGTTCTCATTCGAGCGAGAGAAGCTTTGTTCGAGTGAGCTTCAAAATCCCGATTTCTTAAGGAGTTGGTTTTCTTCCAAATCTAGGATTACTTTTGGTTTTCTATAAATGCTTGGTTTTCTTCCAAAGCTAAGGGTACTTCTCCAGATCTTCTTTTTGAATCATAAGGTTTATATATGTAGATATTTTGTTAGGTTTTCTTTGATGTTTTTATTGAGTATTCAACTCATGGTTTAAAACAGAGTACATCAAAGGTTTTGTTTGTTATACAAAAGAGAGAGTTGTTCTTCGGTGGATTCTGAAGAATTCGAGCCTGAAGCTTCGGTGGATTCTGGAGTGGCTCATTGTAAAGATAATTCCGAGGTGAAGACGGGGTTGGAAGAGGCACATAGAGGTTGGTTCAATTAGGCGTGGATTCGCTAGGTAATTGAGAGTATACCTGTGTAATTCCTTTAAATCTTCTTAGTGGATTGTTTTTGTGGCTGTTACCCGTGGTTTTTTAATCACAATTGGAGGTGTCCAATTGTGGTTTTTCCACGTAAAATCGTTTTGTCGATTTGTCTTGATTGTTTAATTGGGATTGTTATATACTGCTTAAAATTGATACATAATCACAAATCAATATCTAGGGGATTTCTAGATTTTTCACTACCAATAGCTATTTTATCGGTACTATCTGTATTGAACAACACCTAACAGTGTGGGTTTATGGTATTTCACTAAGGATACATAGGCCAACTTAATTTACCACAAATACACCCATAACCAGATTTTACACGGTATTCACCATTTTTCTCAAAATAATACAAGTTTCTCAACATAACGTTTTCGAAACGTAAAGCTTCCAGTTTATAGATTCATGATATAAACAATGCGATATAGTATTTGTAAACAGTTTAATCGCCTAATTCATATGTAATTTCTAACATATAGCAATGCTATCCTCTATCGATAGTTAAAACAGTTATACCTAAGACAGTTAATAAAAGATTACAACCATAATATATAATCCAATATGATATAAAAAAATCCGAAATCTCCATAATTCTTCCAAAATCTCACGATTCCAATAAACAACATTTGCACTTCTTATGAGTCTTGTGAATCTCAATATTAATATCCAATTTTCCAAAAACATTTATATAGTTTTCCCAACAAACTCATCATTTCAAAAAGAATAATCAATACTCTTCAGTTCCAAAGGGTTTATAAATATTCCCAACCAAGTCCTCTTTTGCAACAGAACACGTCATTTCTCAATAATTCAACATTGGTAAATCCACACCATTTTTCCAAAACTCCAATCACCTTACCAAAACTCCAATCACCTTAGGTTTAATAAAAACTTGGGGGGTTCCTTTCAAAAACACAATTTTTCTTAAAACTTTCTTATACAACCACCGTGAGTTTATCAATTGCAAACCACCACCGAAAACAATAGGTTTTTTCTTTTTTTCTTCCAAATTAGTGCATTTATACAAATATAACTAAAACCTAACTTTTTAAAAACTCTTAATTATCAAGAATAGCATATAACAATACTAAATAACACACTGCTAAGAAAATCCGTATCTTAAAGTAAGGAGAGTGTTAAATATAGTAACTATATATTATGTTTATCAGACATACTATATTATATTCATTACTATATTTAGGATTACTATACTTAGGTTTTCTTCTCTTAAATAAAGAAGTCTTGTATACATTATTACGTAATTATTTAACACAACATCTAATATAATACAAATTTCTTTCTTTCTCTCTCTCTCTCTCTCTCTCTCTCTCTCTCTCTCTCTCTCTCTCTCTTAGATATTGTAACATAGTATCAGAGTTAGGTTAAGTACCTAGTAATTTTGTTTCACCTGCAGGTGGCAGCCTTGCCTTGGATGCCTACCGGATATTATCTCAATCCATTCCCGGACCTCTTTGTTTTTCCTTCCCAAACTCTCTCTTCTGAGCACAATTTTTTATTTTTATTATTGTTTGGTTTTTCAAAACCCATCTCTACAACTCTCTCCGTCTCTCGATCAGCCTTAGTCACTGCCTTTCTCTTTTTCTCTCTTTTTTGTTTTCTTTCTAAACTTAATTATTTTATTTATTATTATTATTTTTCTTCCCATCCACTTCTTGAACATATTTTTCTTCTTTTCTTCCATATTTTTTTCAACTTTTGAAAAGGCATGTCCTCTGTCCTACCAGTCCCACCTTTACATTCATTGTTTTTATATTTTTTAAATAAAAAAAAATAGAAAAACAAATATATTTTTTTATTTTTTTATTTTATATATAACATGTGAAAATCTCATTTCCGCTCCGTTTTTCCTTTCTTTCAATCTCAAATAAGTTTCTATCTTCAAACCTATTTGAGTTTTAGAGGGGATATTATACCTATATCATGATGAGTATGGTTATACATCATGCAAACTACTTAAGCCGCCTCATCTGGAACACAACCTAAGTTGCCCCATGTGACGCATCACCGAAGTTGCCCCTTGTGGCGCTCCACCAAAGCCGCCACCTGGCACACTTTCTAATAAGTCGTCCCTTGGCACACTCAGTCATTTGTGGCCATCATCGTTCAGCACCACGTCATATGTGTGTGCCACACTTGTTTGTTTAACATCCGGTTTTCTACATCGATCTGACATAACCTCTTTAAATAGTCCTAACATTGATTCTGGTTAGTCTCTATAACGGTCCGACATAACCTCTTAAACTGTCCTGACATTGATTCCGGTCAGTTCCTACAACGGTCCGGCATGACCCTATAAATTGTCCCGACATTGATTCTAGTCAGTTTCTACAACGGTCCAACATGACCTTAAATTGTTCCGACATTATTTCCAACCAGTTTCTCAAGCACCCTTGTGCACCAATCTGGATTTTGCAATCTATTTTCCTTGGATCTATTCATATTTTGTTTTATTTTTGATTTTATTTCATGTTTTAGTTTCTCTCTCCAAACTCAAGTTAGAGTTTGAGGGGGTGTTAAATATAGTAACTATATATTCTATCTATCCTATCATATTAAATTCATTACCATATTTAAGATTACCATACTCAAGTTTCTTTCCTCCTATATAAAAGAGTCTTATATGCATTATTACCCTTGTGCACCAATCTGGATTTTGCAATCTATTTTCCTTGGATCTATTCATATTTTGTTTTATTTTTGATTTTATTTCATGTTTTAGTTTCTCTCTCCAAACTCAAGTTAGAGTTTGAGGGGGTGTTAAATATAGTAACTATATATTCTGTCTATCCTATCATATTAAATTCATTACCATATTTAAGATTACCATACTCAAGTTTCTTTCCTCCTATATAAAAGAGTCTTGTATGCATTATTACATAACTATTCAACATAACATTTAATATAATACATATTTCTCCTTCTCTTTTTTTTTTCTCTCTCAAATATTGTAATAGAGAGGAAAAGACCCCAAACTCCAAAATCTGGCGGTGACAAAAATGCGAATTTTTCATATTAAATCGACGCTCTCAAAACCCCCTACCCTAAAGCCTTAAGTACTAGGGTGAGAAATGATTATAATGAGATGAAAAACAAGGTTTTATACCTTAAAAGTCAAAAATGGTGAAACATGAAAGAGACAAAAAAGATTTGGATCAAAATTCTGCTTTTCAAAAGCTGTGAAGATATTTATAGATTTTAAATGATTGCTGGCGCTAACCCCCACTTCGTGGCCGCGGTCACCAACGCCACGGGCATGATTAAGCCAAACCCCTGATCGTGGCCGTGACCTAAACCATCATGTGCGTAGAGGCAACGCACAAACAAAAGTATTAGATGTTGTTTTTCCTTGCGGCTTGGTCGCGACCCATCATAGGTACGATTTGAACACCCGCGGTCGTGACCAACCTAGGCAGGTAGGCTGTACACAGGCTTCCAGATATATACAAATTTGTTTCGATGATTTGAACGACTAGTTTTAAAGTGTCCTTGTGTATATCATCTAAAAAAAAAATTACATTGAGTCAATAGTCGTAATTTATTCAATTTATCGTGTTTATTATTAAAAAAATAGATAATCAAATTTTAAAATATACTTGTCATAAAAAAATAATACATGCTCCTAAAAATATTTTAAAAAACACACTTGTCTCCAACAAAAAAGACAATGCATCCTCTTAAAATGTCATGACAGATTTTTTGTAAATTTCTCTTATCACTTACATACAAACTACCAAGTTTCTTTTCATAAACTCCAAAAACAATCAAACGTGTCTAGTTTTCAACTTTGATGCCAAAAACATTTCTAACCCAATTCTATACTACTTTTCTTCGCTGTTAGTAATGGTCATTACACTGCTTGTTGATTGTAATGTGTTTGACCATGTAAACATTCTTGGTATAGCATATTGCCATAATCTTATCAATATTTTTTTTCATTTAATCCCATCAAAAGGAATCTGACAATCAAATGTTCCTTTTATTTGTGCCTTTTATTTATCTATTTATTTATTTATTTTAGTTTCTTTGTAGTATTCACCAAATCACTCGATTCAAATAGGCTGTTAGAAGATGAAGAATTATATTTGGTAGCACAATTAGCAATAAGTTCACCAGTCTTTTCCCTCTTTTCAGTCTTCTATCTCTTCTGTAACGCTTATCCCCCATTGACTATGTTTTGATTAGTTTGTGAAAAATCAAGTTAAAGTAATTTAGCATGACTAACTTAGTCTTGTAATTGATAAAGTTTTGGACGATTTAGCTAACACTACAAGAAATTAGTCTTTTAGCAACTAATATTTAAGGACTAATTAAATTTAGTCCCTAAAAATAATCTTTTAGAGACAAAACTAAACTTGTGATAATTTATTCATAAAACTATCAAAATGACTCTTGATATTTCCTGTTACGCTGTGTAACTTTTTGAGACCAATAATTTTGGTGGTCAACACATATTATTGGCATTTTTTGGGGACCAAATAATGAAAAATTACAAAACCTCACCTGATGCAAATACACACTGAAAACCGTACCTAGGCTTCACGATGTGTAAAACCTTCTCTCTCTATTTGTCAAGCTCCATCGCAAGCTTCATTGTAGGTCTTCGCTCTGTCCATCTCGAGCTCCATTGCAGATCAGTTTGAGATCTACAATCTTCAGTAGATCTACCTTGTTCTTCACATTTTCTATAGATTTGGTGCGTCTCTCTCTCTCTCTCTATATATATATATATATCTCTGCCAATACATATACATATGTATATATATATATTGTAGATCTATGAAGAACACAATAAGTAGTTCACATTTTTGTTCGATTGGCCTGCAGATTGTCATGGATGCAGTTTTTCTATTGGTTGATTCTTCACCTTCTTCTTCATTTTTTGCAAATTTCTGCTACTTTGAAGACATCGATTGGTTAATTCACTCTCTATCAAGGTATTTCTCGATCCTTCAAGTAGTATTGAGTTTTTAATACAGAGTGTAGCCAAAAATTAGTTTAATGTCGAATTAATAAAATTCCATGTAACTCATTCTGTTTGATTTTTGTTTATTTCATCATTTTGATGTGAATTTTAATTTTAGGTATTTCTCAATCCTCTTGATGTGAAATTTTAATTTAACTCAGGTTTGTTAAAAGAACTAGGCCATATATGTTCCCGGTTCTGTGTTGGCTGGAACATCTTCGGGGAGAGGTGAAGATCCTTGACAAGGATCTGATTTCCCCAAATAAATAAATAAATAAAAGTAATGCCAAACTCTAATATAACATGAAATATCATTGAAGCTTAAAAATTACTCAAGTTGTATTTCTAGTCAGTGTGGAGAGAGCACAATCATCTTGAAAATTACCAGTGATTTCACATTTTCAACTTCGCTTTGAACTAGAAAAGATCTTTATTTTTATGATTCTGAACTTGGTACATATAATTGAATAGGAGCATTGTTGGAATTTCCTCAATCTGCCTTTCATGGACTTTTCTCATCCTTGTGTGGAATTTTGATTAACCATTCCAAGGACAAAATGGGGTCTACCTCCAATAATGTGAGAAATGTTTTGAAATTAACAAAGTAATGATATTATAATCTAGTTGAAATGAAGGGACTGATAGGAGAAAAGTTCACAGTGATCACAAAAGTAGCAAAAATAAGCACAACCGTAGTGACAAAGAAGAACAATAACGAAAATGTACGGAGATTAAGAGCCAATGAACATGAATTTAGAAATAAAAAAGAGAGATTGAAAAGAATATAACAACATATACAATAAATTACAATGTAAAGTACACGTAAAGTTTATATGATTTCAAGCCTAGAAAGTACAGGTTTCAAACCTTGGTTCATGTGTGAACCAAAGTTCCAAAATGGAAGTGACTTGTAGGGAATGAAAAGCAGAAAAGAAAAGAAGTATGGTAAAAAAATATCAAGATTTGGCAGATAATTTGGAATCAAACATAAAGGTCGTATGAAAACTTACTGATAGACTTTGATAAAGTAACATGAAACACTAAGAGAGTTGGATAGTTAGTCTTTCATTTTCGTATTTAATTTTATCCATAGGGCTTGTTTGGTTTATTTTTCAGAAAAAGTTTTGGGAAAAATTCTCTACAAACAAATTTTTAAGAGTAATCAAACAAAACAAATTTTTTCAAAAAAAATCTCAAAATTTTGTTTGGTTATCTATTTTCCAAAATCACTCTCTCTCTCTCATACACATCAAATCAATCACTTTTTTTTTTTCTTTTCTATTTGTCGGGTTGTGTTGGTTTGGTTGTTATTTTTTGCTTTTATTTTATTTGTTGGGCTGCGTTTGGTTTTTTTGTTTGAAGGGTGGTTGGTTATATGTAGGGATGTGTCAAAAAATTAAATATTTTTTTTATCTTTTTTTTTTAAATAATTTTTTTAGTTACTTTATTTATTTATTTATTTATTTTTTGGAAGGGTGGTTATGTGTCAAAAAATTAAATATTTTTTTAGCTTTTTTTTTTTATAATTTTTTTAGTTACTTTATTTATTTATTTATTTATTTTTTTGAAGGGTGGTTATGTTTTTTTTTTTTTTGGGTATTGTTTATGCAGAAAAAAATCAACCAACCAAAAATATTTAACAAAACACAGATTTTTATTAGTCAAAAATATAATACCATGGTATATATGAAAGTATTAAATAATGTTTAGAGAGGAAGAAACTTTTGTAGTTATGAGGTTTTTAAACCTAATTAATCAAAACACCCAGACTTCGTCTTAATCTCCTCCTGTTGCTTCTTATCCCTTAAAACTCCAGGCAATTCAATCAAAACACGCTTAGATTCAACATCTTCAATCCTAACTAGCCGAAATGGTATTGTCCGAGATCTTAAGCACGTTTTGCCCAGCACACCCAACTCACAACTCCCAAAAGCGCTCTTGATCTTCTCCTTCAGCTTTATGTTATGTTTTTCTTTCTCTACTTGTTTCTAGTGTATGTATGCATGTTTGCAATTTATGTTTTGTTTTTTGTTCTTTACTTGTTGGATTTTACTGCCATAATCACCAGCCTCCTATAGAAAGCCATTTGGTATGCTATAGCCATTACACTTGAACTTAGCATTGCCAAACCTTTCTTCTCTTTATAGGGTTTGACCTTATTTGATTTATGACCTTATTTAACTTAACATTGCGATTATTTATTTATTTATTTTTTAAAGTGAGGATATGATTGTTATCAATGTTATTATGTGTCCTGATGTCTTGCTTTTGCTTTTGTTTTTGTTTTTGTTTTATGTGGTGTGCCTTGGCAATACATCCCTGAATTTTATTTGTCAAAACATAGATATGAATCACATAGTCAAAAGTAGATATACATATTAGTGAAACGTCTTCAAGAATTTAGTTGTGTTCCTCATTTAAGACCACATATAGAAAGTAACAAGATATTGGAATTGAAGGATAATGTCTTTGTGTACTCTGTAATAGGGATTTCGGGATGGATAGGAGTTGGATGCAACTTCATAATAAAAGGTTACATCAATACATTGATGGGGTAAAAGAATTTATCATATTTGCTCATGATCATATGAAATCAGGGACGAGTAAGATTTGGTGTCCGTGTAATAGATACAACAACCGTATCCAAAAAACCATAGATGAAGTTGAAATTCATTTGTTTGCATATGGGGTTGTCACAACTTACACTAGGTGGGTGTATCATGGGGAAGATTTTGAGTTGAATGATAGTGATCCCTCGGAAAATGAAAATGACGAATATTTCAATGATGTGACAGAGAAATCAAATTCTCTCAATACTGAGGTGCGAGAAATTGTCCATGACATACATAGTGGGCCATCCACATATGCTTATACTGGGGAAGCATCTAGTAGTCGTAATCCTGACTTGTCTGGTGCTTATGGTAGTAAAGGAAATACATTTGCAAGATTAATGAGGGATGCAGAACAAGAATTGTATCCGAATTGCCAGCGATATTCCAAATTATCATTCATTGTTAAGCTGCTACATATAAAGGTGCTCAATAAATGGAGCAAGAAATCACTCACGATGATGCTAGAACTGTTGAAGGATGCACTTCCCATCGGTGAAACACTTCCATGCTCATACAATGAAGTTAAACAAATACTTCGAGATTTGGGCCTTGATTATCAAAAAATACACGTATGCAAGAACGATTGTGTACTTTTTTGGAAGGAGTATGAAAATGAAGATAAATGCCCTACTTGCATGGAGCCTAGATACAAATTTCATAAAGGTGAAGGTAAAGGTAAAAAGATCCCTCACAAGGTTTTGCGGTACTTTCCTTTAAAACCAAGGCTACAAAGGTTATTTATATCAAGGAAGACAGCTACTGATATGAGGTGGCACAAAGATAAACGCGTAGAGGAGAAAAATGTAATGCGCCATCCGGTGGACTTTGAAGCATGGAAAGACTTTGACAAAAAGCATGAGTCATTCGCCAAAGATCCTCGAAATGTTAGGCTCGGATTAGCAAGTGATGGCTTCAATCCATTTGGGAATATGAGTACCTCATATAGCATATGGCTAGTTTTTATTGTCCCGTACAATTTGCCACCCTGGAAATGCATGAAAGATCCATTTTTTATGATTCCTTTGCTTATTCCTGGGCGTAGAGCTCTTGGATTTGACGTTGATGTGTTTTTACGACCGCTAATAGATGAGCTAAATGAGTTATGGGAGGAAGGGGTAGAGACCTACGATGAATCAAGTGACTCTAATTTTCAATTGCGCGCGGCATTATTATGGACTATCAATGACTTTCCTGCGTATGGTAATTTATCCGGTTGGAGCACCAAAGGCAAATTGGCTTATCCGTCATGCAATGAGAATGCATCTCACCAATACTTGCATCATTGTAGAAAAACTTGTTACATGGGACATCGTCGTTTTTTGTCTCATGATCATTTTTTGCGAACAAGCAAGTCATTCAATGGTGAGCCAGAGCTTAGGTTAGAACCTAAGTTGTTGTTAGGAGAGGAGGTCTTGGGTCAATTGGGGCATATAGACCCATCATTATTTGGGAAAATAGATCACCGTGGAAAGAAGCGAAAACGTTCTCCTCAATATTTAAATTGGACAAGGAGGAGCATTTTCTTTGATTTACCTTATTGGAAAACCCTCAAAGTTCGTCACAACCTTGATGTTATGCACATTGAAAAAAAATGTATGTGATAGTGTTCTAGGAACATTGATGAACATTGATGGAAAAACCAAGGACACATACAAGGCTCGTCTTGATCTAATGGATATGGGTATAAGGCCTGAATTACATCCAAGGGAAGTACATGGCCAAACATTCCTACCTCCTGCTTGCTTCATGTTGTCTCCAACTGAAAAGAGGAACTTTTGTGAATTCTTAAGTTCAATTAAATTGCCAGATGGCTATGCATCAAACATATCACATTGTGTGAACACTAGTGACTGTCAAATTACGGGGTTGAAAAGCCATGATTGCCATGTTATCTTGCAAAGATTGCTTCCTATTGCTCTACGTGGGTGTTTGAAAAAGGATGTGAGCAAGGCATTAATTGAGTTTAGCTTGTTCTTTAAGGAGTTATCGTCAAAGACATTGAGAGTTGATGTCTTAGAACAACTTGAGAAAGATATTGTTTTAATTTTGTGCAAGCTCGAGAAGATATTTCCACCATCTTTTTTTGATATTATGATTCATTTATCCATTCACTTATCGCGTGAAGCAATCCTTGCAGGACCGGTGCAATACCGGTGGATGTATGGATTTGAAAGGTACATGCATATTCTTAAGGGTTATGTGCGCAACAAAGCTCGTCCAGAAGGATCTATTGCTGAAGGTTACATTGACAATGAGGCTCTCACTTTTTGCTCTATGTACTTCCATGAAGGTGAGACAAGATTTAATAGACCTGAACGAAACTATGATGGGCCTATTGAGGCAGCACAAGATGGAAACTTGTTTGTATTTAGGCAAAAAGTTCGTGGATTAGGAGCTGCAATTAATGATGTGTTGAATTTAGCGGATTTGAAAAAAGTTCGATGGTACGTGTTGAATAATTGTGATGAAGTTCGACCATATATGCTGTAAGTAAACTACCATATGATTATATTCACTAGAATATTTTACTTTTTGAATTATATTATTTTCACAACCATTTGTGTCGAATAATGTTGTTATAATTTATAGGCAATACATGGATGAACTTGAAGGACAAGGTTTGACAAATATGCAAGAGAGGCTAGAATCAGAGTTCCATACATGGTTTCTAAAATACGTAAGGGTTATAATTTTTGAACATTATTTGTGTATTGAAATAATGAATTTAAGTGTATGCTAATGCATTTCGTATTAACAATGGAATTAGGTCACAAAGCTGCAAGTTGAAGGGACAATGGATGCTTCCAATCAACTTATGAACTTAGCTCGAGGTCCTGATTACCGAGTGACACGCTACAATGGTTGTATCATCAACGGGATTCGGTTTCGCACTCAAGATTGTGACATGTACCGAAAAACTCAAAATATTGGCGTGGTTGTGAAGGGAGATCATAAAGGGAAACCTATTGATTTTTATGGTGTTATTAGAGAGATAATTGAGTTGAAATATCTAGGTGGGAATAGTGTGTTTCTTTTTAAGTGTAATTGGTGGGATGTTGGTAACGAAAAAATTGGAATAAAAGTTGATGAGTTTAACTACATTAGTGTAAATGTTACGAAGACTTGGTACAAAGATAAACCATTTGTGTTAGCATGCCAAGCGGAACAAGTGTTTTATTTGAAAGATACGAAGTGGGCCAATAATTATCGAGTTGTACAAAGAGTATTACCATGGGCTATTTATGACATCTTAGTGAAAGAGGATGAAGAGGAAGCGGAAGAGGAAGACAAAGACGAAGATGAACCATACCAACAATTTGAGTCGTATGGACTTGGGGATGTGGTGCAGATTGATGATGAACCCATAGAATTATGCAAAGAAGACATGGAAATGATATGTGTTGACATTACTGGCGAATTTCACGAGGAGGAACTTGAAGTTGATGATGAAGTGCTCATTAATGATAATTATGCGGATGATGATGACACTAACATGGATGATCAAGTTGATGATGATACGATTGATGATGATAGTGATCCGGAAGATGAAATTGATGAAGATTATATCTATCGATGAATATTTTGTCTTGTTTCCAAATGATTTCCATTTTAACATCATGTAAGATTTATAATTGCTATTGCTTAGTTCCATTTCAAGTTTTCTTGTCAAAAAAAGTGTGCTTTGTTTTGTTGCTTCTTTCATTTTAATACTTTGTCTTGTTTCCAACGTTATCATATTTGTCCTTTAAGATGGAAAAGCTTGAGAAAAGATACTATTTTGTTAAATTTTTTTTCTCTTATTTGTTTATTTATTTTTTAAAATCTTAGATGGTGGTCTACATAGTTCTATTTGTGAATTGGATTCTCTATGCTTGTTCATGAGTACCAAATCCATTTGCTCTTTGAGGCTGATAACGTACTCCAAAAGTTTTTAGTTGTATTGGAAGAGTCTTTAACCAAGTTCTATGTTTATGAATCATTTGAAGCTTTTATGGTTCAATAATTGTTATGATGTATGATCATTTGACTATCAGCAATGAAATGGGCTTTACATTTTTTTTATCATCTATTCAGCCTTTAATGTAATGTTATCCTTTTTCAAAACAATTTGACTAATTTTCTTGCGGATTTTAGGGCTCTTGCGGATTTTAGGATGGGCATCAATCCTGGACCCCCCATCATGAGTAGAGAGGAATTTGAAACTCGGAAAGCTGATCTATGGAGGAAGTGTGCAACGGAATCTGTTGCTGCAAAGGTACTATCAATAAAGGCCAATTGGAAGACGTACTTGTAGCCAACAACAGTTGATGACCTAAGAAAATAAATGGATCTGTTGTTGTTTTCAGCATTTCAGAATTCATATGAATTGTAATGGCATTGTATGTATTATTTGTTGCTGTTTTGTTATTTATTATCCTCACTTGGCTTTTGTTGTTTTTCATGTGATATGTTCAGGCACTTGCACCTGCAGCTACTGCAGAAAAGGTCCTCAAGAAGACAAATGCAAAAGCGAGTGTACAGAAGGGAAAAATTCTTGAAGTAGTGAAGGAAGTGCCACTGGATCCTATGGCAGAAAAACTAGCAGCTACATCTTTTGCATCCACATCTATTCAGTCAATTCCTTCATTTACGTCAAAGTTTATGCCCCCAACAACATCTGCATCAACATCTGCAGCTGCATCAGCATCGACATCTATGCATGAAGTTACATCACAAGCCTCATACTTGGATACTTCTAGCACGAATTGTTGTATTGCTGGTAGGTTTGTAAATATTTTAGTTTTATATTCTTTTTCGGTTTGTTGTTTATTCTTTTTATCCAATGCATATGTTGGACATTGATGTGTTTTTTCTATATGTTGTTTTTAATAGATACAACAGAGCGTAAGAAATGACGTGGGAAGTCACGAAGCCTTGCATTACTCAAGATAAAAAGTCAAGGGAAGCGATTGGATGTTGAAATTTGTAGGATTACTGGGAATCCATTGGGACCATGGTCTGATAAATTCACCACCGAGTTGGGGATCGTCACTAGGCAATTTGCCCCACAAAATGTGCCGAAGTGGAGTTTTATTAGCCCTGAGGATAAATAAACGCTAATTGCATACCTTCGAGTAAGATAGTTTTTTTTTTAGTCTAGTTAATATTCCCTTTTAGTTTATGAATTATGTTGCTTAATGTTTTGAAGTGTTTAATTTTATTGGTATGGCAGGAAGGTTTCATTTTTAGTAATGAACCTTACGCTATTGCTTCTATCCTTGGAATGATGAAACTCCGGTACAAGACCTACCGCTTTAATCTACGCCAACATTTTAGAAGTTTCCCTATGATGGAATCAGCCCTTGCAAACCCACATGAAGATATCAAAAAAGAGGTGTGGCGATACCTGTGTCAATTATGGAATGATAAGATACTGATACTGATGCATATTGTCCATCCTCTTCTTCTATTGTGGTGGATTTATGATATGGGTGATGATCCAAATTTGTAATTATGTTTTGCCTCAAGGGGAGCCCTGTTCTTCAACTGCAATCTTCTCTCTCCTTTTTTTAATTTTTTTTTTAGAGGTTTTTGATGTAGTTGATGACTTAAAGTTTGTAATAAAGTTTTTCCTACCTGTTTAAACTATAAGTATTGATATTGATCCTGAATTTGTCCTAGTTCTTCTTGATCTTATTCTTCTTTTGTCTTATCAAGACTTTTCATTTGAGTGTCTACATGAATGTGTGCTCGTGAATGTACGAACGTAGATAAACATTCACATGTGAACTCATTCAAAGTAATTAAGAAGCAATTAGACATAGAAAAACCAAATCCTCTGTCCGGATTTGTAAGGTATCTATCAAGTGGTATAGGTTGATTGAGTTAAGGGAAAGTAGACAGATGATTCTTTGTTTGGATCTCCCTTTTTCTCTATTTTAAATAACTTTTTCACCATATAATCAAATCAAAGAGACCTATGGTGTACTTATGTAAGAATAATATTAGTAATTAGATAGATAGATAGATAGATAGAGGGGTCATATTATCTCTTTGGATTCTCCCTCATCCACCATTTCCAAGAGAGAGATAGCTTAGGACAAGAGAACACCTTTTCCAAACGACAATCAAACCGAAGAACTATCATATGGTAGAGAGATAATTTAAGGTATATATCCCGACAGAAACTCTCACACTAATTAATTTCTCTTTAAATCAGACACTATTAATGTTTGCTAAGCATGAATAATAAAACTTATGATTGATATGCTTCTGTAGGTTGTCTGGTACCTAGAAACAAGGATGGCATGGCATCTAAAAACGCATGTTTGAAGAGAATATTAGACCTGTTAATACTTTAAAGTTAGAAAATTCAGCTTTTGGGAAATGGTACTTTACAGTTAGAAAATTCAGTTAGAATATTAGACTTGCTACTAGATTATGGTGCTTTCTCTACCAGTTATTATGTTCTCTCTAGGATAAGTAAATAGGAAAATCAATGTCTTCAGTTGCGCTGTTACAATGTAGATATAAAATGACTGTATTTAATTTCATGAGCAATTGTAGAAAAAACTTAAAGAGCGGGAGAATGAAGCTATAGAAGATGGATCTGGCCCACTATCTGATGAGCAGCTTTCCATTGAGGTGTTTGGGCGTAAGTCTGGCTACATAAGTGGTTTAGGACGTAGTCCTAAACCTAGTACAATAGCATCTGGTCGACGTACACGTGCTGCTCTTGAGATAGAAAATGAGGAAACTATAAGGGAGCTTGAAGAGCAACGGAGAATCAATGAGGAACTGAATGCAAGAGTGCACAACTTGGAGTCTAATAGCGTGGAGGTCAATGCCAAGCTTGATTTGGTGTTGCAATAGATTAGTCGGGGAGGTTTTACCTCTGATTTACCATCATAGTGAGTACCTTTTGCTCTAGATAGACCTGTCATAGTTATAAATTTAGTGTGTTTGTTATTTAGAACATTTGATTATGTCTGCCAAATTTTAAATCATGATAATTATTGTTGTCTCTATTTTAACGAGTAAGGGTCCAAAGGGAGGAGTTCAACCAGTGCAAAATTTTCTTCCAAAAACACCCTTCTTTCAAATGTTGTTCTTAGTATCCAAGCTGATATTCATGGGTATATCGGTAACTTCGCAACTCTTTTACATTTAGGTAGTAGAGTTTGAATTCTTCTTCCAACACTAATCTAGATTTTTCAAATATTATAGCAGATTACTATCCCTGGTTTTGAAATAACCAAGTTACAAATCACAAGGGATTATGATAACGTGCTTGGATTATGATAACGTGCTTGGATTATGATAACGTGCTTGGATTATGATAACGTGCTTGGATTATGATAACGTGCTTGGATTATGATAACGTGCTTGGATTATGATAACGTGCTTGGATTATGATAACGTGCTTGGATTATGATAACGTGCTTGGATTATGATAACGTGCTTGGATTATGATAACGTGCTTGGATTATGATAACGTGCTTGGATTATGATAACGTGCTTGGATTATGATAACGTGCTTGGATTATGATAACGTGCTTGGATTATGATAACGTGCTTGGATTATGATAACGTGCTTGGATTATGATAACGTGCTTGGATTATGATAACCTTATTGTGTTGATTCTAGGTGACTCACTTTCTTGTTGTGTTGATTCTTATTATAGCTCACTAATACTTCAAGTACACTTAGATAACGTGTTTTTCATTATTTGTAACTTATTTGATTATGAATGACTATTGATTATTTAATGAGGTTATGTTGTGTTGATTCTTATTATTTGATTCTTTTTTTTGAATTTTGGGTTGCAGGGATGTCCAAAGGGTGTCACACCTAAGTACGGCTTGAAGCCTCTTGTGTCAAACCTGTCTGATATAAAGCCTGATATTGATGTTGAGAAAATGCTTTTTTAGATATTTTCTTTGTTGAAACTATTGTATTGTTGCTATTCTTCATTTGAACTGTTACTACTTTGATCTGAATTTGGAAACTTTTAGTTTTAATTTTTGTCAAATTTACTTTCTATATACTCATTATGGTTTGGGAATAAAGTGGGTTTGATATGTGGATGTCAAATTTTTTTTAATATGATTGGATGACATTTAATTTTGTGCATTTTAGCTATGAGATTAAATGATTACAAAATTTAACTTTGATTTTTAGCGACGAAAATGTGTTGTAGAGAAAGTTATATGTCTTTTAGCGACCAAATATCATAGTCATTAAAAGTGTCATTATTTTGTTTTTTGCGACCAAATTGGGACATTTTATGACGAAGTATTAGTGACCAAATGTTTAGTCTTGTAAAATCAAACATTTTGTGACATTATAAAATTGGTCATTAATTGTCATTTTTTGGGACATTTTCAAAAATTGGTCGCTAAAGACTTTTCTAGACGCACTTTTAGTGACTTTTTTAGTGACAAAATTAATTTTGTCACAAAAACCATTTAGAGACTAAAATAATAGTTTTAGGGACTAAAATAATTGGTCGCCAAAAGTCTTATATGTTGTAGTGTATGCTGGAATGCCTAATGCAACACATGCAAAAGTGCAACTATAGCAGGCTCGGCTATTCTAAACATGGTATATGAAATGCTACAGCTAACATGTATTTGGAGGGTTGAAGTGTAGAGAGAGGGAGATGCAATGCAAGGGGCTTAAGGCAAAATTTTGTAACCCTAATAACAAAGATGGAGCTGATGTTATATAGACAAGAGCCCCGTGCATGCAAAACAGATGAATGAATGCAAACATGCTATCATACTGTATGCTAATTGAAACATGCCCTAATCTAACCATCATAAGCGGGTAAATAAAAGGGAGAAAGACGTGGGGTTGGAAGACATACATCACACACATGCACACTTATTACAACATTGCCCTCGCGCAGAGGGTCCGAAAGAATAATATACAGTCCCAATAAATACAAAAATCCTAATTAATTTACAAATTAATCTAGGAAAGCTATAAACTGGCATGCAAGCCAGGGACTGCCTTGACTCCCATGAATGATGTATGTTTGGGTTGCCTTGCGCGGAAATCCACTGGGATGCCCCAATTAGCCTCTGTTTTGCAATGATTTCTTGAAAGTACGCCAAGCCCCGGAAAACTGCTGATTCTTGATTTGCTGCAACAGAGAGCAGGAAAGGGGCATAGCAATGTATTTCACAAATGTATGCATGCCTCGATCCTCGTGCCACCAATCACGATCTCGATGCATGATGGCCGAGGAGTCGAATTGTGCAACTCAATATAGAATGAATGCACATGAAAACAAAACAAAACCTAGACTCCATCGTGGATAATCCGGAGTGTCGGTGACTGGGAATTGAGACACGTTCCGTCACTCGAAGTACGAAACGTCCCTCGTTTCCTGTGCTCGGGCTAACTCCTATCCCAAACACAATGCAATATGCATGACATGGATGAATGCAATCCTAACATGCAACCTAGCATACGCAATGCTATGAAATGAAATGGCATACACAATGCACGAGGTAACATGGCATACACAATGCGCAACGTACAACCTAGCATACACAATGCTATGAAATGAAATGACCATACACAATGCATAAATGGGCTTACACTAACATGAGTGGACCTCAGCCACACTCACATAAGAGGCCATGAGATGAAAATGAGACAACTCGGAATGCGTACACACATGCACGCAAACCGAGGACCGACCTAAGGCACAAAATGCCACTCTATCGAGACATGGAAAGGCATGGAATATGGCATACAAGCATACAAATTTCAGAGGCAATAAGTGATGCAGAACAGCCCGAAAGATGGCAAAATGACACCCAATGCATGAAATGAAACCGAAATGCAAAACTAGGCCTATGCATTGGCCTGTAGCTATACAAAACATGCATTATTTGAACATGGAATGTAAAGACAGAGTCAAACAGCCCAAAATATGGCCACTTTCAGTTCTGATCATGGTCGAAAAGTGAAAACACAATAGGTTAAAAAAACATGCAAAAATGAGGGGGAAAGAGGGCTATAATGGTAGGTGGCATATAGAAACATCAAATGGCGATGGGCCCTTCAACAATGTTGAAGAGGGGCCCAAAATATGACCTTTTACAGTTTACAACAAACCACAAAAACCAGCACAGGTATGGCTAAGCTCTCATGCAAGAAATGGGCCAAAAGAGGGGCAAAGAAGCAAGTGGTGGTTTCTGGCCTCAAACACAAAGGGGCCCTTCAACAATGTTGAAGAGGGGTCAAAAATAATGCACTTTACAGTTGATGGCCAGACCCAAAACAGTATGCATGCAAGCCTAAGATACTATGCAAAATGAGGCCAAACGAGAGATATAACACAAAGTGTATAAAGGATGCCTCAAACCATGAAATACCCTTAATGAAACATGAAGAGGGGGTCAAAATAAGGTCATTTTCATTTTGGACCAGAGTCCAAAAACAGAATCAAAAGAGGCTAATAAATCATGCAAAAATATGGCCAAAAAAGAGATATAAAGGCAAGTAGAAAATGGAAGTCACAAACAGTGATGAGCCCTTCAACAATGTTTAAGAAGGGCTCAAAATAAGCCACTTTTCAGTTCATTACAGAGCTCAAAACAGTTAACTCGTAGGCCAAAAACACTACACAAGGAATGGGCATACAAGAGGGATAATGAAGCAAGTGCAACAAGGAGGCCTCAAACAGTGAGAGGCCCTTAAACAAACATGAAAAATGGCTCAAAATAAGCCTAGTTCCAGTTAGGGTCGGAGCCCAAAACAGCAAGCAAGTATGACTTATAAATGAATCAAGAAAAGGCTAGAAAAGGGAAAATGGAAGCTCACCCTTGAAGACTTGTCTTTGGCAGCTCCTTGGCTTGAGTTGCAGCACTCCTAGGCTCTAGCAAACAACTTCAAATGGCTTCAATGGAGGTTGGAGGTATGGTGCTAGGTGATGGTGTAGGAATGGGTGTAGGGACTTAAGGATTTGGAGCTTGGAAATATATAGAGAGAGAGATACAAGGCAAGAGGCTTGGGGGGGATTTTTGTAACCCTAAACCAGCAGCTGGAGCTGCTGATATATAGGCCAAATAGGGGGAAAAAGGGGGGGAAATGGAGGGAAAATGAGTCAAGTTTCCCTCCAAAATTGCCAAACCCTTGGACATGGGTGAAGTGTAAAATAAAATACATGGCTGGAATGCACTCACAGGGGCAAAAATGGCCAGCCAGTTTAAAAGGGGAAAAAAAGTCATCCACCAGGTAAGTGGCCGGCCGGCCAGAAAAAGGTGGCTGGCCGGCCAGGTCAAAGGGGAAAAGTGGCCGGCGACCCCCTAGGATGAAGCCCCAGAAGTTAGCTTTCCAATGGCGCAAACCTTGCATTAAAATTCCTCCTATAGAAAACGTTATGCCCTTTTCCGGGAAGCCGCTCAGATTCGGTCCAACCGGACTTCAACCAACCACATCTCCCCCCCTCGGACTTGGACTTAGGGGATTCTTAAGTGCAAAATGAAGCCCCGGAAGTAAGCTTTCCAATGGTGGTGGCCTCATATCTTAATTCCTCTTGTGCAAAGAGTTACGCCCGTTTCGGTGAAGCCGCGCAGATTTTTCTCCTTTCCGGATTCATGCTGAACCACTTTTGACCAAAAAGAAGTTGGCTTTTCAGCAAAATTGTTGGCCTCCCACCCTCCCACAAGCTTTCTAACAGTGAAAATAAGGTCTCCACCAAAAATGAGCCCAAACCGATGCAGAATGAAGGTTCGGGGGCCGAAACGCGCAGCCCGAGGCCCCAAAAACTGACTGTTAGGCACCGGAAGTGGTGTTCGACCACGAAGTTGGTCTCTCGGACCACAGTGTCTCTCAAAAGGGAGTAAATAAGATGTATGCCAAAGACCAGAGCAAATGGAGATGGTTAAGCGGTCCCGAACCGAGGCACATGTCCAACGGCTCCGAAAAATCAGAAACTGGACTTCAAACGGGCAAAATAGCCTACGACCACGAAACGTAGCCTACGGCCACTGAGGGAAGATCTACGAGACCTCTCCCTCCCTTCGGGAAGAAAAAATAGAGAAAATTGGGCCTGGTTCGAAAATCAAGGCAAAGCACAAAAGAGTCCGGAAGTCCGGAGGCAAGGCTCGCAGCTAAGACTCTGAAACTTCCGAACGAACACAATATGCAACATCACCAAGCGCTCAATCGGTGACGTCTAAGTCTTAAGGTCGGTCAAAAATGGGGTGTCTACAGTAATTAATTTCGATTTCCATCACCTTTATGGCCCTCAATTTACAACATTCCATTTCAAATTACTTCATTCCTTCCTAATTTCTAGGTTTTTCCAAAACTAGGTTCAAGTTTCAAAAATGGAGTTTGCCTTGCAATAATCCATGAAAACACTTCCATAAATTTGTAAACACTTTAGGAAATTCAAATACATAATTATTCTCAAGTCTCTTGCACAAATCGCATGATTCTTTCATAAATAGGTCTCAAATGTTCATGCATGCAAAGATTAGTTTCAAACTCACAACAATGGCTTTCAAAACATGAGATTAGACTTCAAAACTCTTTAAATCAAGGATACATGTAAGAGTAAACTTTGAAATTCAACATAGATTACATATTCATGCTCACAAATGGTGACACATATATATACATATACACATCTATATATATACAAAACTTCCATATTTATCATCTTCAAGCTAGTTCATGCAATTACTCCCAAAATCCCTTTAATTCCATGGATTAGATGATACAAAATGCAAAGATAAATACATACCAAGAATTTAATTTTGGATTAGGAGATGAATCTACATAGCTCTCTTCTTCTTCCACCCAAGCTTCACTCACTCTCTCTCTCTCTCTCTCTCTCTCTCTCTCACTACACTAAATTATACATACAAGTCTGGTTACTCAGTACATCCACCAGATTGCTCAGCACACCCACACCCACACAGATTTCTCTACACACACCCAGATTCTCAGCACACCCACCAAAAAATAATCTCCTACACTCAACATCATTAAATGTCCTAATACATACCACACTTAATTAAATCTTGAATTATAAATAGGATCCTTCTACTTTTATTTTATTTTATTTTATTCACTAATTAACTTGTCTAAGGCTTTAATTAATTTCTAATTTTTCTTTAAGTTAAATTAAATTATATTCACTCAAATTAAATTACTCCTCATCAAATTATGATCTCAATTACATTAAATTTAATTATATAAGTGTGAATTAGGCTCTAATTGCCAATCCAATAATTTAATTCTAGCATGTTAAAATTTACAAATCAGACAGGTTCATTTCTCATTTTAACCTATCTGTTCCCAATAACACAATTCAACAAATCACATAACAATCAATAACACTTAACAATGCATAATCACATAATTAAAATTAAGCACGTAATTAATATATAATTAATTTACTTTATTAAGGTGGTGTCACACACCAAGTAAAAGCAATCTCCTCTACCCTCCTTCAAATGCTGAAATTCCCCCATGGAAAATGGGTAACTACTATGTTCGGGAATTCATCTATACATCCTCCGCCAGAGGTAACTACGCCTGTGCCGGAAATTGTTCATGGCGAGGAGGATGTATTCCTCTCTGGATTTACCCTAGCTAAGGCCCAAGCAGTGCAAACCATCTTGGCAGCTGATGAAGGCTTGTAGGTCAGTGCCCAATCAATCTACTTCATGAACAAGCTTCAACATATGCAAAGAATGGGTTTGGGAAGAAGTGGCCAGAAGGGTGTTACTGCATTGGCCGATGTACTACATAATCCACATATCTTTGGTCTTGGCTATACGCCTACCAAAGAGGATTAGGTTAGGAAAGGAAAAAAGATGCCAGGAAGAGCCAAAGCTAAGCAGACTGGGAAGCACTATGAACTTGTACACAAACCTATCTGGGGAACTCTGAATGGTCATTTTTTGTTTGGAGGGTAAAGACTCCTCATTCTGTGGTTTCCCCGAACCCTGGTTTAACTCTGAGAGGCAGCGGGTTCCTGGTTTTGAAATTTTCTTCGACTTGCGGCTGCAAGACAGTGATATAGAGGAAATGGCTGAACAAACTGCTGAAGCTGCATGGAGCACAGAAAGTGATTCCGACAGTAACGAGTTTGAAGTAGGAGCAGCACTGGCATGTCTCCTTTCGGATCCTCAAATCGACTCAGAGAGCTTGGGAGACAACCTGATCGTTTCCATGACCGAGGACCGACTAGGTGCGAACCCTTCTAGCAGCATCTTGGATACATCTGAAGCACTATCTTTTGTTTGGCAGCTGGAGGAGGGCTACCTATCTAGCAGTTCTGAGTCGAGTGATAAACCAGAATCTGATTCCACAGAGTCTGTGGAGTCAGAATCAGATTCCGGCTCTTTTGAGTCTAGGTTCAGTATTCCTGGGGTTCATAACCGGATGCCAAGGTTTTGTCCAAGTCGTCCTTTTCTTTTTCTTTTGAGTCGGTTGTAACCGAAGAACTAGATGAGCTAGACTTTGTGAATGAGAATGCCACTGCAAATTCTGAGTATTTCTCTGTGCCGCTTATTTATTACAATGATCATGATTTTTAAAATTTTGATAAAAACGATGAGGAAAGAATTCCTCTGGTTTTGAAATTTTTGATTAATCAAGTGGATGAGAGGTTTACAAAACCCCTTGCTGATGATATCATTGCTTTTAATGTGGGTACTGAGAAGGATCCGCGTCTGGTCCAGATCGGGTCCACGTTGTCTTCGGAGGAGCACGAGCGCTTGGTCACTTTATTAAAAGATTTCAAGATGTTTTCGCGTGGTCCTACAAAGACATGCCTGGAATCGATCCTGAGATTGTACAGTATCGAATCCCTCTCGACCCCGAGGCCCGACCCATCAAACAGAAGTTGTAGAGAATACGCCCGGATTGGGCTTTGAAAATCAAAGATGAGATCACCAAGCAGATAGACACAAGGTTCTTGCTAGTATCTGAGTATCCGATTTGGTTGGCCAACATCGTCCCAGTGTCGTAGAAAGATGGCAGAATTTGGGTGTGTGTGGACTTCAGAGATCTGAATAAGGCTAGTCCGAAGGATGACTTTCCCTTGCCGCACATCGATGAATTGGCGAACTTCATTGCGAGTCATGCATTGCTCTCCTTCATGGATGGATTTTTCGGGTATAACCAGTTTCTAATGGTGCTCGAGGACAGAGAAAGAACTGCTTTCATTACGTCGTGAGGAACCTACTACTGTCGGGTGATGCCGTTTGGGCTAAAGAATGCCAGGACTACCTATTAAAGGGCTGCAACCACAATTCTGCATGATATGATCCATAAAGAGGTCGAGATGTACGTAGACAACATGATTGTCAAGTCCAAGGAAACAAAGGGCCACTACACTGCCTTGAAGAGATTCTTTTAACGGATCAGAGAATACAGACTGAGGTTGAATCCACATAAGTGTACTTTCGGCGTAACAATAGGGAAAATACTAGGTTTCTTGATCACATAAAGGGGCATCGAGGTAGATCCTTCCAAAATCAAGGCCATCCTAGAAATGCCGCCACCGAGGACTAAAAAGGAGGTGCGAGACTTTCTGGGTAAAATGCAATTCATAAGACGGTTTATCTCTAAATTAACCTTGGATTGTGAACCACTTTTTGGTCTTCTGAAGAAAGGAAAGAAGTTTCTATGGGACGATTGATGTCAATTCACTTTCGAGCAGATCAAACAATACATTCAGAATCCACCTGTGTTGCCACCACCAAAGCCGAGGAAGCCCTTGATTTTGTATCTCTCAGTAACAGACACAACGATGGGATGAATGCTTGCTCAGGAATCTGAGGATAGGGTGGAGAAAGCCATCTATTACTTGAGCAAGAAAATGCTAGATTATGAGACCCGCTATACCCTGTTGGAGAAAGCTTGCTTGGCCTTGGTATGAGCTACTAGGAAGTTGAGGCACTACTTGTTAGCTCACTCCCTAATTCTGGTTTCGAGATTAAATCTCATCAAATATCTCTTTGAAAAAACAGCCCTTACGGGTAGACTAGCCCATTGGTTGCTTCTTCTCTTCGAATTTGATCTAAAGTATGTCACTCGCAAGTCGGTCAAGAGGAGAGCAGTAGCAGAGTTTCTGGCAGATCACCTAGTAGAAGGGAATGAAGCGGTAGAATACTTGTTCCGAGATGAAGCTATTCTGCAAGTCGAGGAAGAGGTTTGGACAATGTACTTTGACGGAGTGTCTAACTAATACGGTTATGGGATAGGGGTGTTGCTAATAGCACCCGACAATTCTCATATACCCTTAGCCTTCAAACTCCAGTTCAAAGTATCCAATAACGAAGCAGAATACGAGGCGCGTATTGCTGGTTTGGAAGCCGCCCTGGAACTTAGGGCAAAAAAGTTGGACGTCATTAGGGACTCGAACCTAGTTGTGTCTCAAGCAAAAAGAGACTAGAAGGTCAAAGAAGAAAAAATGATGATCTATCACCAGACCTAGGATGTTCTGATTCCTAGGTTTGAAAAGTTGACTTTCACACATCTACTAAAAGAGAACCATAGGTTCACTGACGCTTTATCAACTCTATCTTCTATGATAAACATCCCGCTTCGAGTTCGGATGCGTCCGATTATCATTGAGTAGAGGTACACTATAGACATCCTATTTTTGACCGCCCTTAAGACTTGGGTACTACTGATTGCTTACTTGATGGTGTAGGTTATGCTATGCAAATGTTCGATTTCTTTGGCAAGGAGAGCGTCAAATCCCAAACCTTACACCCCATTTTTGGACTAAAACTATTTTGACCAAAGATTTTAGACCTTAAAACCCTCTCTTTCAAAACATTTTTGAAACAAAGTTCCTACGATGTTCTGACGCTCGCATTTTGTTAAATGTTACGCTTTTCGGTAAACTGAGCAAGGACAAAGTGAAATTGAATGAAAGAGAGTTGAGCTCATTGGAAAAATCTTTAAAACATCTTGTTTAGAGGTTTGGAGTTGAAGAAAATTGAAGGAGAGGAAAGAAACCCAGTTGGAGAAGAAGATGGGCATGAATCGTTAAGGGAGAGTCGAGCGGCCCTTGCTAAATCGAGCCTATCCATTTGTACACTTGGATTTCATCTATGAGGCCACCACCATTGGAAAATGGACTTCCAAGGCTTCATTTTTCACTCAAGAATCTCCTAAAGTCGAGTCCGGATGAGGGAGATATGGTTGGTTGAAGTTGGGCATTGATCCGGTGGGACCGAAACTGAGTAGTCTTTACTAAAAGAGGGATATCTCTTATCACACTTGGAATTTTGATGTGAGGCTTCCACCATTGGAAAGAATTCCAGGGCTACAGTTTAGGCTCAAGAATGACCTGAAAAGGAGTCTAGATGAAGGAGTTATGCCTGGTTGAAGTCGGGGACAAGGACTAGTTTTTGCCGTCGGCCTTTGTGGGAGTGTGCCGGCCACAAATGGAGCTTGCCAGCCATATGCCGGCCAGAAGGGATTCTTGTCGGCCAAAAAAGTAGCCGGTCAGCCACCACAAGTGGTCGGTCGGCCACAAATGTCCAGAAAGCTCAGAATTTACAGATATTTTGCTCCAGCTGTCTTCCAAGTGCTCCAACTGTCTCTATATTCAGATATTTTGACCAAGGCTCTTTTTTTTGCTATATATAGAGGCCATATCTCTTGTTTTGAAAGGTTGGAAAGTTTGGGAGGCTCTCTCTCTGAAATCCCTCTCTCTCTACAAATTTTGTGAGCAAAATCTCAGCCTTTCTCTCTAGAAGTCGCTCTCTCTCTTCTTGTTATGTGCCTTAAGCTTAGAATTCTCTACACTTTTGCAAAAAGACCCTTAATCAAACATCCTCATCTTGGCGCTGAGGTTCTTTGAGGCCTATTTGGAGCTCCTAAGGTTGGTTTGAGCTTAGATTTATACCTGTGCTTCAAGGGTAAGAATTTGTCCCTTTTAAGCTTTGTTTTAGCTAAGTGCTTGGCCATCTTTTTACACTACTTTGAGGTTGGTTTTGACGTCTAAAAACTCTGATTTTAAGGTTTTAAAATTGAGGTTTGAACCTTGTTTGGTTAGGGGGTGGTCCCCCCCTTTTTGCTCTTTAGCTTGCAAAGCCTTTTGAGCCTTCTCTTAAGAGCTTTTGAGTCCATCTTTTTTTGGCCTTCAAACCACTGAATTCTAGAGGAATTTTAGTGGTAGAAAGTTTGTTTTGAGGTCCAAAATAGGGGGGGTGATGGCCTCTCCTCCTTGTCTCTCTATGTCATGCCTTGTTAGCACTACAAAGTAGCATCTTTTTATGACTTATGTTAGCTTAGTTCAAGCATGTTTTTGGCTATATTTTAACATGTTTAAACTCTATTTTTGGCTGGTTTAGTCATTGGTTGCTTGCATCTTGCACTTGTAGTGTAATTTTGCTTACTAGCCTAACATGTTTGGTGATTTGGCCTATTGATCTAGCTTGTGTTAGCTTAATTTTAGCACATTTTTGCTACTGATTTAGCATGCTTTAAATCTGTTTTGGGTTAGTTAAGTCCTTCGAGGCTTGGTTTGTATGGCTATAGTGTAACGGTCTTTACTAGTCCATTGTTTTGAGGCCCCTAGCATGCTTTGCTTGAGTTGTTTGTATGATATGACATCATTTGGCATGTGATTTCAGAGCATATACCTCTGTTACACTCTCACATATGTCACTCTTTAATTGCTTTTGAGAGTTGTGCCTTATGCCTAGCTTGCAAGCCAACATGTGCGCATGATTTTCTACTCTTTTGTGCCTTAATTTCAACATGTTTAGGCCACTGATTTGGCATGTTTTAGGTCTGTCCATAGCTGGTTTGATTATTTGAGCTTGGTATTGCATGCCTCTAGTGTAGCATTCTTCACTAGCTTTCATGCTTTTAACTTTGAAACATGTTGTGCATATGTTAATTACATGATTTTGTGTCTTTAGCATGCCATATCAGCACTGAAAGTATGCCACCTCTCTCCATTCTTCACATTTGAATTTGCTTTTGAAAGTGGTCTTGAGCCCCTTGGCTTGAGCATGAAATTGAGGCATTCATGCCTAATGGTTTTAATCCTCTCTTGAGGGTTTCTACTAACCAACAGCATGAAACCTCTTTTATGCTCAAGGCACTTGTGGCTTAGGCCACCTTTCCAATTAGAGGACCTTTCACATTGAACTTAACCGATTAATGGACTAATTGGTAAGCTAAAATGTGTAAATAAGAATTGAACCAAGTAAAACTTGTATAAGATAAGCATGTGTGAGGCATTGCATGTGTTTAGATCAGATGTTAATCCAAACACAATAAATGTGAGACGTTTCATACTCAAAGTGATGAAACGCGGTGCATTTCTTGGTCTCCAACACCCTTGATCATGCATGATAGGGTGGAGGCACTTTGAGTCTTATGTGCGCATTCACTAAGCTTGTACAAGCTTGGTTCTTCGGCCATCATGCATTGAGATGCTTGATTGGTGGCTTGAGAGCCAAATACCATACTCCTTTGAGCTTGAGACATGATGAGGAGGGTGGTAGTACACACATTTCTTGCCAAATACATTTTCTTGGCGCTATTGCTCTCTGTTGTAGCAAAGGCAGAATTCTGGAAAGAAAGGTGGTCGGCCGACCACTTGCACTAGCCTACCGACCACTTGTACTGGCCGGCCGGCCAGTTGAGGTAGCCTACCAACCAGTTGAGGTGGTCGGCCGGCCACCTGCAAGAGAAATTGTCCAAAGTGTTCCTGTGTTGGGGCAGATGCAATCTGGAAGTTCATATGATGTTCTGAGATCACCGGGAGTGCAAACAGAGGCAACTCATGGCAAGGCAATGCATTTTCAGGCGAAGCAAACCGAGCATGAATGTCTTCCCCCCCCTCTCGAGGCCATTTTACTGCTTTACTTAGCTAGTTAATTTACTGGTTTTGAAATTAATTAGTTAATGTGCTTAGCTAATTTAATTCATCCCTGTAATATTCTAATTAGCTTAGCATAGCAAGTTTCAATTCGGTTTGTAATTAATTAGCTTAGAATAGTTAATTAGTTGGTTTGTAATAGTTATCTTAGCTTAGCGTAGCTAGTTAGCTTATTTATTCGGACCCTCCTTCGAGAGGGCGCAATGTTGTAATAAGTGTGCGTGTGTGTGTGCATGTCTTCCAACCCCACTTCTTTCTCCCTTTTACTTAACCGCTTTCGATGGTTAGTTTTAGGGCATTTTTCAATTAGCATACCTTATGCTTGCATGTTTGCATCATTTATTTGTATTGCATGCACTAGGCTCAGCGCATCATTTAAACTGCATTGTATTTCAATACCTATTTGAATACATGTATCAATTGTTGCATTCATATGCCGTCTTAGATATCCAAGCCTATTTAGTTGCATTTTTACATGTGTTGCATTAGGCATTTAACATAGTTAGGATCATGCATGATTTTCTAACTAGCTTCTGTTTTGGCTTGAAGTACACTGTAAGTGTTTACGCTTTAGCATACTTGTATGAGTATGAGTGTTGCAATGATAGCATGCTTGCCATGAGGCTATGTGCTTATGTGCTTAACTGCATGAATGCTTGTGGGTGAAGGCTTGATTGCCTGAATTGGAACAACTCGATGACTGTGAGTTTTAAGCCTACTTTGCGAAGTGGAAAATCATCATGTTTTAAGCCCACTTGAGGGTGGCAAATCTGCGCTTTAGCCTACTTGTGAGTAGCACTTTCAAACAATTTCCAAAAGCAAACATAAGTTGATTTGTTCCAATTCTCGCGATTTTAGTCTATACTCGTATTCTGTGCGCATCATATAGTAAGTTAGATTAATAACTGGAATAAAAACACATGTGTTTATAAAGCAACATATCATGCTTAGTAGAGGCCGATCCTTTGATCGGGCGAGCGGGGGTGCTCATTACATGACCTTCCCTTCTCGTACCCAAGTTCCCGAGCTGAGGCAACTTTGGTGATGACGAACACGTGGCCTTTGGCACGAGTCAGGGTTTCCTAAATTTCCCAAAACAAAAACATTTAGGTGGTGACTCTGTAATCTGGCAGAGCAGTCCATGTTTGGCGCTTTTTATTCAAAATCAATTTTTCAAAACAATTTGCCAGATTTGGACTCTTTAGTATTTATTAGTCTCACATTGCACTTTGTGAGATTAGATTCAGAACCGTGATAGGAGTCTGAACTGTAGTAAGACCAAATTCACGCCTTCTCCGAAAGGGGGGCGCGCGAAGGAAGTCGGGTCTATATACACATCGGCCTACAAAACTATCACCGCAATAGATGAAGTGCAAGATCAAAACTCTTGGTTCTATGATATCTGGAACTTCTTGGAAAATGACGTTTATCCACCAGAGGCAAATGCCAAAGACAAAAGGGCAATATGGAGGATGGCCATTTAATTTATCATTTGCGGAGGTAAACTGTACAAGAGGAGTCATCTAGAAATGCACAAGTTGTGTGTGGATGTAAAGGAATCAAAGCGCCTAATGAAAGCCATCCATGGGGGAGAGTGCAGAGCGCACATGAATGGAGTAATGTTAGCTCGGCAGATTCTCAGGCTAGGTTACTACTAGTCTACTATGGAGGAGGATTGTAACGGTTTTGTTCGGCGATGCCACAAATGCCAAATTCATGCTAATCGCATGAATATCACGCCATCAAAGCTGTACAACATGACTTTACCATGGCCTTTCTCAATTTGGGGAATCGATGTCATCGGCGCAGTCACACCGAAAAAGTCAAATGGGCATGAATACATTCTAGTGGCAATTGATTATTTCTCGAAGTGGGTGGAAGCTCAGTCTTATACAGTATTGAAAGCAACGTATATGGCTAAGTTCATCCGAAATAACATCATTTGTCGATATGGAGTCCCAAACGAGATCATTTCAGATAATGGCTTCCACTTTAAGAAAGAAGTGATTGACTTATTGGAGAAATACAACGTGGCTTTTCATAAGTCATCTACATACCGGCCGCAAACCAACGAAGCTGTTGAGGCCGCCAAAAAGAATATCAAGCATATTCTATAGAAGATGGTTGAGACCTATAGGGACTAGCCAAACAAATTACCAGTTGCACTCTAGGGCTATAAACTTTAATCTAGACATCTACTAGGGCAACTCCTTATTCTCTTGTCTATGGGATGGAAGCTGTTCTGCCAATCGAAATAGAAGTTCCGTCGCTACGAGTTATGGCTGAGTGTCAAATAGCAGAGGCAGACTAGTGTAGACACCCCATTTTTGACCGACCTTAAGACTTAGACGTCACCAGTTGAGCGCTTGGTGATATTACTCAATGTGCTCGTTCGGAAGTTTCAGAGTCTTGGCTGCGAGCCCCGCCTCCGGATTTCCGAACCCTCTTCTGTGCCTTGTCTCGGTTTGCGAACCAGACTCAGTTTTCTCTGTTTCTTTTCTTGAGGGAAGGGAGAGGTCCCGTAGACCATCTCTCAATGTCCGTAGGCTACATTTGGTGGCCGTAGGCCATTTTGCCCATTTCGGAGTCCGGTTCCCGGATTTCGGGACCGTTGGCCGTGTGCCTCGGTTCGGGACCGCCTAACCACCTCCGTTTGCTCCGGTTTTTAAGGCCTTATCGGCCACAAAACCCGAAATTCACTACGCCATTGTGATTGGCGTAATTTTTAAAGCCTACGGTGAAATTTAATTAGAATTTGATTTGGGTCAAAATAATCAGATTCATAATGATTAAATTAGGCTTAATTACTTAGCCATAATCAAATTTGATTAGGGGATCCTATATAAGGGCCATATTACACTTATCCTCATTCCTTATGAGCCCAAAGTCTGAAAATCACACTCTAAGAGAGAGAGGGCCGATTCTAGAGAGAGGGAGAGGAAGAATTGTGTATTTTGGCTCAAAGTTATGAATTTGGAAGCTACACTCAAGATTTAACTACATTTGTGTAGAATTGAAGCTCCTAGATGAGTAACCAACCCCTAATTCATGAGTTGAGTTTGTAATTATATGAATTCAAAGAGAATATGTAACCAAGAGCAAGAATTAAGTTGTAATTGATGAAATTGAAGTCAATATACACAT
>NW_021026180.1:6267-75320 GCF_004153795.1 Camellia sinensis | reverse complement strand
CTTTTTTTGGGACTGTCTAGCTTCTTTCTTTGCATTGCATGTCCATGTTGTGCATGTTTAGTATGGCTATAGGCCATTTCGGGTGCCTAATGTTGCATTTCGGGACAATTTCATGCATTTGGTATCATTTCGCTACATTTCGGGAATGTTTTCCCCCATATTTTGTTGCTGAAATTCCATTAGCATGCTTGCATATCATTTTTGCCATGTTCCATCATATTTTGTCATTGCCTCGATTTGTGTGCCCGTGTGCACGCCGCATTTCGAGTCACTCCATTTTTATCCGCCGGCATCCTATGTGAGTGTGGCTGAGGCTCACTCATGTTGGTATAAGCCCATTTGTCATTCCATCATATTTTGTCATCGCCTCAGTTTGCGTGCCTGTGTGCACGCATTTCGAGGCACTCCATTTTTATCCGCCGGCATCCTATGTGAGTGTGGCTGAGGCTCACTCATGTTGGTATAAGCCCATTTGTCATTTCCATGTCATTTCATCATATTTTGTCATCGCCTCGGTTTGCGTGCCTGTGTGTACGTATTTCGAGGCACTCCATTTTTATCCGCCGGCATCCCATGTGAGTGTGGCTGAGGCTCACTCATGTTGGTATAAGCCCATTTGTCATTTCCATGTCATTACATTGCATTCCGCCATCGCCTTGGTTTGCGTGCCCGTGTGCACCCATTTCGAGGCACTTCTTTTTTATCCGCCGGCATCCTATGTGAGTGTGGCTGAGGCTCACTCATGTTGGTATAAGCCCATATCATGTTTCCATGTCATTTCATTGCACTCCGTCATCGCCTCGATTCGCGTGCCCGCGTGCACGCATTTCGAGGCATCTCATTTTTATTGCATTTACCATTGCCTCGGTTCGTGTGCCCGCGTGCACGCATTTCGAGACATCTTATTTTCATTGCATTTACCATTGCCTCGGTTCGCGTGCCCGTGTGCACGCATTTCGAGGCATCTCATTTTCATTGCATTTACCATTGCCTCGGTTTGCGAGCCCGTGTGCACGCATTTCGAGGCATCTCATTTTCATTGCATTTACCATTGCCTCGGTTTGCGTGCCCGTGTGCACGCATTTCGAGGCATCTCATTTTCATCGCATTTCGAGGCATCTCATTTTCATTACATTTACTATTGCCTCGGTTTGCGTGCCCGTGTGCACGCATTTCGAGGCATCTTATTTTCATTGCATTTACCATTGCCTCGGTTTGCGTGCCCGTGTGCACGCATTTCGAGGCATCTCATTTTCATTGCATTTACCATTGCCTCGGTTTGCGTGCCCGTGTACACACATTTCGAGACATCTCATTTTCGTTGCATTTACCATTGCCTCGGTTTGCGTGTCCGTGTGCATGCATTTCGAGGCATCTCATTTTCATTGCATTTACCATTGCCTCGGTTTGCGTGCCCGCGTGCACGCATTTCGAGGCATCTCTTTTTCATAACATTTTACCATTGCCTCGGTTTGCGTGCCCGTGTGCACGCATTTCGAGGCATCTCGGTTTGCGTGCCCGCGTGCACGTATTTCGAGGCATCTCATTTTCCATAGCATCGTGATATGTTAGGATGATACTTAGTCGCATTCATCCATATCATGCATATGCATCATGTCCGGAATAGGAGTTAGCCCGGGCCGGGAACGAGGTATATTTCGTCTCCGAGTGATCGGAATGTTGTCTCAATTCCCCAGTCGCCGACAACTCTCGGATTATCCATGATGGAGTTTAGGTTTTTAGCTGTAGTTTCATGTGCATTCAATCCTATATTGAGTTGTGCAATTTCGATCTCGGCCATCATGTCTCGGTATATGCGTGTTGGAGTGGCAACGAGGATCGAAACCCATGCATACTATCTGTGCAATACATTGCATGCCCCTTCCTGCTCTCTAAGTTGCAGCACAAATCAGAATCAGCAACTTTTTGGGCTTGGCACGCATTTCAAGAAACAGAGTAACAGAGGCTAATTGGGGCATTCCGGTGGATTTCGCGGCGAAGACAATCCGGACATGCATCATTTCCATCAGAGCAAGGCCAGTCCCTGGCCTGCCGCACAGTTTTATTTGCTTTCTAATTATTCTTTAATATTAGTAATTTTGTAATATTTTGGACTGTAATATTCTTTTATTTGGGACTTAAATATTTGGACTGTATATTTATTCGACCCATCACGCCGAGGCAACATGTAATAAAGTATGCGTGAGTGTGATGTATGTCTTCCGAACCCCACGTCTTTCTCCCTTTATAATATTAACGCGCTTTTATGGTTAGATGTAGGGTCTGTTTTAAAATTGAAAGCAAGTAGCAGTCTCAATGAAAACAGCATGTTCTGCATCATTCATCTGTATTTGCGAGATCACCTGCGCCGGTCAGGCGCATCATACTAACTGCATTGTATTTTCGATTTACAAATGTTGAATACATGTTAGCCTGAATCTAGGCATTCCATATGCCATCTTAGAATAGTTCCGAGCCTGCTATCATTAGCTATTTTGGCACGTGGGCGATTTAGACATTCTTTTGTATACTTAGGATTCATTGCATGATTTCTAAGTCACGCTATACTGTTTTTGGCCTTGGAGTAGCTCGTGGTAGCATTTATACTTTAGCATCCTTGCATGTGTGTGAGTGAATGCCATGATGCATGCTTACCAGAATAAGGCTAAATGATGCTTATCTATAGTAATGTGCGTCTGGAATGCCTGGGATGTGAAGGTTGGGTTATGGGCTGAATTGGGAATAAACAATCAAATGATTTCAAGCTACCTGCGGTAGCAAACCATTTTCAAAAAACAAGCATGGAAATGTCTTTGTTCCAATTTCAGTCGATCCGGTTCTATACTTATAGCTTGAGTATCCACATAGTAACACTAGGCAATCAACCGGAAATAAGAATCACAATGTTTTCAAAAAAAATTGATATCATGTATCTAGAGGCCAGTCTATGACCGGGCGGCGGGGAGTATCACGAAGTGACCAATTCCCACATCGTAACGCCAAGTTCTCCCAGAGCCGAGGCAACTCTTGGTGATTGACGAGAAGCACGTGGCCTTTATGGAGCCGAGTCAGGTTTCCTAAAGTTACTTCCAAAATAAAATATTTAGGTGGCGACTCTGTATCTGGCAAAGCAGTCCATGTTTGGCACTACTTTTTCAAAAATCAGTTTCTCAAAATGATTTGCCGGATTTAGACTCTTTGGTTCAGATTAGGAACCGTGACAATTTGAGAGTCCGAACTGTAGTGAACCCCAAATGAACAGAATGGGACTCATCCTCCCGGGGCGTTCGGGGACGTCTACAACTAGCAACAGAGCAAGTTCGAAGAACTAATGCTATTTGATGAGAGAAAACTGAAAGCATTATACCATGTTCAAGGTTATCAACGTAAGATTGCTAGGGCTTTTAAGAAGGTTAAGTCCAGGAATCTCAAAGAAGGGGATTTGGTGCTGAAAGACAACCGAGCTCTTGTCCATGACCCTAGGGGCAAGTTCAGACACAATTGGACTGGTCCTTACACCATCAAGACTATCTGCTAGGGTGGAGCTATAATTCTCATGGACTTGGATGGCCTAGAATTTTCCCAACCAATCAACATGGACAAATTAAAGAAATACTATTTCTGAGAGGCTCGCTAGGCCGAAAACCCAGAAGGGCGACCTAGGCGAAAGTTAGAGCACAAAAAATTAGAAATAAAGAAAAACTGAGCTCGTAAGGTTAAAAACCCTAAGGGGCGGCCTTAGCAAAAGTTAAAGCGCAAAAGGAGAGAGAGTTAATACTCGAGTGAACCTAAACCGAACTACGTAAGGGTTGATTCCTATATTTGGGATACGTAGGCAACTTCATCCCGAAGTTCAGCCATAAACACCTCTAATTCAACTGTCATGTCCATGTGTCTGATCAGGTCATCTTTGTCTGTTCTTTACCCAAGGGTTTGGTTGTGATCCTTACTCTGAGAGAAGAGCTGGTTACAGTGCTAAGCAGTGTTATTTAATCAATGGGCAATTTGTGATCTTCGGATTCGGGATTGTACATCTAAAGGATTGATTCCATATGTGTCAAGTGGTGATTCTTATCGAAAATGGTTTTGAGAAGTTTTAATAAAAATTGATTTTTGTTCAAATTTTACCTTTTACAACTTAGACCATTTTTGGACCAAAAGGAAAATTTTCAATGCTTATAACTTTAATTTCATTGATTTCAATACAAAGTTCTCCAACTCTCGATACAAATCAAAGTTGTTTTTATTACATTCATAAAACTTGAAAAGTAAGATCAAAGCAATAAACTAGGGGCATAGATGAGTCAAGCGCGCCTGCGTTCCCCGTTTGTGCTTGTGAAAGCTTCTGATGCTAAGGTCGGCGCGATTTGTGCCTCATCCTCGAGCCAAGCCAGGCATTCGCCAGAAAAGGCACAGCTAAAACTAGGGGCAGGAACCAGAAGCTCTCTCGTCCTCCAAACAATGAGGTATCTAGCCAAATGTGAACATTGGATGGGGAATGAAACCGAGTGCCTTACCCTCTTCTCTGGGCAAGTCTGATCATGTCCAAACTGATGTTTGAATTAGAACGTAAAGTAGAATACACAGTGTGTAAGGCCAATCAGCTGAATTCCAGGTTGCTGAGTCATACTGTAGCTCATTTTAGTTAGATTAAGCCAAGGGCAACGCCAAGCAATGTCAGCAACAGGCTTGTTGCACATCCAATAGCACCACCATCTCTGATTCGGGAAATCCACTAGCTGTTGGCGTAAGAAGTATGCTCGGGCTGAGTATGCAGGGCAAGAGTCCACTACCTTCAGCTTGTCCATTAGCCATATCTGGGAAGGGATAAAAGAAAAGAGAGATTAAAGAATAGAGAAATGTATATTGAGACAAAAGTGAGAAAAGGGCTTTGAGAGAAAAACAGAACATGAATGCCTGCCGAGTGATGTGAGAAACAAATATTAGAAAGGGTGGGAAACATTACCTGAAGAAGTAGTGGACTCCTTACGAATTTGTTTGTCTTTTGCTAATGGAAGGCGTCTAAGCCCATCAAAGTCTCGGCCAGCACCAAGCCAATGCAACTATTGTCCTCTTTCAAACCTTTTGCCACTTCGACCAATCGAATGCTAGATGCACCAAAACTAGGGGCAAGGAGGAAGTGTGCTAGCATACACAAGCAAAGGGCGTGTTGTCGGAAACCCCGCCAAAGAAGATTACCTCGGTCGCCGACCTCAGAAAATTGATGACTCAGGCTGGGAATATCTAGCTCTCCGTTGTGAACCAAAGATCGAACCTCGTGTAGAGTGAGTCCACATATTCGTCCCAAAGCTTGGACGAGGCCAAAGCGGGGTTGAGGTATGATTTCCTCATCACGCCGGGATTCCATTAGCACTTGAAATTCTTCAATTGTTGAGCACATTTCTTGTCCTCTGAAGTTAAAGACATGTGTAATCAGGTTCCAGTATCTAGCCGCGACATGAAGGAACGAAAAGCAAAGAGAAGTGTGGCTCAAAGGAAAAAGGGCATTTAGGCCGAAGCCACGAAAATTCACCTTTTCCGAGCCATCCAAGGTGGCTACGCAGTCCCGAAGCCTACTGACAAATAATATCTCCATTTTGAGAGCAAAATATCAAGGACTTGTGAGTTTGCCAGAAAAGCAGCATGGGAGCATTATTTATAGAGTCTGAGAAAGAACTGAGCATGACACCTGGACAGCATTGACCGACATCACACTGATGGCTAGCCGTGCATCAGTGAAGCTCAATCGGGTCTTGATGCTGGCCCAGTGTAGGTCTGTTGCAGCAAAACCCAGCCTTTATTTGAATAGACCTCAACTATACTTCTGATTTTTGTTTTGTTTGTACCAAGTGTTTGTTAGCTTTTTCGAGTTGTTTTCATTTAGTTTTTTTCATTATCAAGTTGTATTTTTTGTTTTGATTGGTTGTAAGTCATTATCCGATTTATGAATCAATTCAAGAACAAAGCATTCACAGATTCAAAGGTTACAAATGCAAGGATAATGCAGTTCATCATATTGTGCAAAAAAATCATTCGACAAAACTTGCTTTTCATAACTGGTGGGCCCAACCTTGATCATCGTTTTACACAACCAAATAAAAGAAAGTTTTTGAAAAACAAAAAGGACTATCCGAAGCTAGTTTTATAACCACATAACAAAATGAAAACAAAAGCAAAGCAAAGTAAAGCAAAATCATCATCGGCATCAGTAGCCCATCCTCGCTCTCTTCCTCCTCGGTTGTGAAGGAAACGCATCGCTGTTATGACTAGGGCTGTTCAATTACAGGTCAATCTCCTCTCCCTCTTTCTTAGGGGTCGCAGACCTGTCAAAAGGTTCCTAGAAAGGTGAGCGCTGCCTCACTCGACCTCTCCCTCAATCAGTGCCTCCTCGGCCTCTTAATGGGCCCCGTCTCTGCCTACTGGCTGCGAAAAGTCCTGCAGGCACTGCTGGCGCTTGCTCAAGCTGAAAAAGATACCAAGCATCAGATAGAGTGATCAGAAATGTACAGTATGGCAATGACAGTAGGCTACACACTGAATGTACCTCAATCCCGTGGGTGACTAAGACAGTCTACCTCCTTCGTACAATGATGAGTAGTCGGTTGATCGTCCGAAGGAGCTCGTCACCATATGCCTGGGAAATCTACAAAAGAATAGAAATTGAGAAAAACAGATAGAAGTAATCGAACAGTAAGAAGTAATGGCTGAGAATAAGCTAAAGTGCAACATGGACTAGCATAAAAAGAAAGTGTACTTGCTTAACGTCTAGGGCAAACACAAGTATGTGGTCCCTCTCCTTGATGGGCTCAAGAGGGATCTGCTCGATCACTCCGTCTGGACGTATGTACATAATCTCGGTGGTAAGCACAGGTCCAGGAATGAGAGCAACGGCAGAGGCACCTCCAATGGGTGCATCCCCAGCCCCAGCAGCAGGAACAGTAACAACCTCTGGCACAGCTCGAGCCACGTCTGGAGTAAGAGGTGTCATCACCCAAGTTCGTAAGAAAGTCATAAGGTCACCGGACTCATGGTGACAATCGTCGTCCTCACCTATCATCAAGAGGTCTAGCTCAAGACCATCTTGTAAATCATCTACCACCCTCATGCCAGCAGGAGGATGATGTGGAATATTAGGGTCAACAACGCCCTAAGTCTAGTAGATGAATTTCTCTCCCAAGTAATATACCCAGCCAAAAGGGCCCTCAAACAAGATCCTCATCATGGAAGCATGCCAGGCAGCAGTGTAGGTCACCCTCGACACATGGGGAATGCCTGCCCAAGGGTGCCAGTCAACCTGAGAAAATCAGTATAATGTCAGATATCAGTGTAGTATGAGAAAATCAATGTGATGTCAGAATGACAGTACGGTATCAGAATAACAATGTAGTGTCAAAATGGCAGTACGGTATCAGAATGGCAGTGTAGTGTCAAAATCAATACACTGTCAGATGTTAGTGTAGTATGAGAGAATTAGTGTAGTGTCAGATATCAGTGCAATGTCAGAATGGTAGTACGGTGTCAAAACTAGTGCAGTGTCGGAAGTCAGTGCAATATGAGAATGGCAATATGGTACAATACAACAGTATAAGAGTGATCATATAGTGTAGGAAATAGTGCAATACCTGATCAGTCGTGATAATGTCAAAGAAATAGCATAAATATGGAAAGGTGCGATCTACAAGGCGACGTCGCTCGAACCGTGAGTTGTAGTACCGAGAGCAGGGTACAGACAACTCGATCGGCCTCACTGGAACTAGAGCCAATGAAGTGAAATATGTGAAGACCCAAAGCTGCAAACCAATGGCAGACAGATGACATGAGAAAACGAATCAAATGAGCCAGAAATGCAACAGTGAACAGAATGTAAAGCATATCAGAAATATGAGTGTAGGATGTACCTAACAAATCCTCCAATAGCCGCCAAGTGAATCAGCCTTACGGTGAAAAATGGAGTTTATATAGCAATATAAGGTGGCCAAACCAGTGCCACCCCAATCGTAATCCGCCACCCGAGGAAGATGTACCAATGCTCCTAGAATGTATAATCCCACGGTATTTTCCTTGTTTGCAAACAGGGTAGTACCAAGAAGATATATGAGGAAACCATGGGTGTACTGGGCAACCTCGTCTACAGTGGTTAGCTGTGTGCCAGAAAAGCGCTCCAAGAACCAGCTGTAGCGCACCATCCCATGGCTGGTAGTGTCTGGGATCACTCCGAGAAGCTGGAGTTGTGCATCTTTTCACTGAGTCATATCTGGATTGAAAGGGACTGGGCCGCTGCCCCCACCCGCAAACCAGTCAACATCGAGAAGTCATATGGGGTCAGTGTCATCTCCCCGATAGAAGAGAAGTGAAATGAGCTGGTGGTGTCCTACCATCTCTCTAATGATGATAAGAAAAATGAGTGTTAAAAATAAGGAAAAAAAAAATAGAGAGAGGAGAAAACAAAGAATGACGGAGAAATAGCAAAAAGATTGAAGGAAATGAAGATATGGAGCAAGATACCCATTTTGTTTTGTTTCGTTGCGTGAGCACATAATTTGATTTATGATTGACTTTATTTCATTAGTTTAACTTTATGATTTACCTTTCTTAAACTATTCTGGTCATTGATGACTTGTCATGTTTAGTTCGTAATTCATTTCATCATTTCTTACCACACGATATTGTATGTACGGTTCATTCAGAGGGGTTTCAAGTAAAATCATTCGTGCCCTTCGAATCGCATTCCTACCACTCTTTCTCCTATCGCGTGAGATGCGTTAGAATTGTTTGCATCAGTTAAAAACATTCGGGTGCGTCCCGGTGTTCACACCACTCTCCTCCAATCGTATGAGACGTATTATGATTGTTTACATCGGTTAAAAACATTCGGGTGCGTCCAGGTGTTCACACCATCCGTCAGTTAAAAACATTTGGGTGCGCCCCAGTGTTCACACCACTCCTTCGGTTAAAAACATTCGGATGCGTCCCGGTGTTCACACCATCCTTTGATTAAAAACATTCAGGTGTGTCCCGGTGTTCACACCATCCTTTGGTTAAAAACATTCAGGAGCATCCCGGTGTTCACACCATCATTCGGTTAAAATAATTTGAGCGTGTCCCGGTGCTCACACCATCCTTCGATTAAAAACATTCAAATGCATCCTGGTGTTCACACAATCCTTCGGTTAAAAACATTCGAGTGCGTCCCGGTCTTCACACCACCTCTCTTCCTATTGTGTGAGACGCATTAGGATTGTTTGCAATCGGTTAAAAACATTCGGATGCGTCCCGATGCTCACACCATCCTTCGGTTAAAAACATTGGGGTGCATCCCGATTTTCACACCACATTTCCTCCTATCGCTTGAGACCCGTTAGGATTGTTTGCTTTGGTTAAAAACATTCAGGTGCGCCCGGCTGTCACACCACCTAGGATCTCGGTTGAGACCTCGGGTGCGCCCGATGGTTATGTTGCTCTTCGCCTTTCCTTGCATGTCGCGTAGTTGAGCTTTAATTTTCTTATACCCTTTCTGCATGAAATGTGATTTGGTTCGTGATTCTCACGCGTGGCGTGTTTATTTACTTAATTCTTTTCATGCTTAGAATTGCTATGCCTTGTTTCAGTTTGTTTAACTGTGACATTTTCTTTACATTGCATTCACATTCAAATGTTTCATTGCACAACCTCATTGCATGATCATAAGTTATGTTCTTGTATCATGCATGTCATTTGCATCTTGTCCCGGAACTACGCTGGTTTGATTCCTTACAAAGGGAAACATAGGCAGCCTGCGGGCGCAACCATTTTAATTTATGTCTTTCTTTCTTGTCCAAGTCTTGCGGCCTTGTCAAAATGGATCGTCTCTAAGCTTTGACATTCACTCACGTCATTTTATGATTTCAAGCTCTGTCAAAGAGGGACAACTGTAGACACCCCATTTTTGACTGTCCAGAAGACTCAAACGCTTGGTTTAATGTACTCGATGATGAAAGTTGAATTATGAATTCGCAGCGATTTGAAATCAATCAGGCTTCTGAAATAACCTCACATCTTCAACATTTACTAGGGCTGTTCAAAAATCCGTTCAAATTGGTAATCCGGACCGAACCAGACCGAATCATACGGTTTGGTTTGGTTCCATTAAGAATTGGTTCGGTTTCGGATTAAAAAATATGAGAGCCGTAAAAACAGTTCGGTTAATGGATTTTATGAGAAAACCGCGGTTCGAACCGAACCGAACCGAATTTTAAAACATATATATATATATATAATATATTATCAAGTTTTATTTTTATTAATTGGTTTTTTATAATTTTAATGATATTAGGATGGTATAGATATGTAATATTAAGTAATGCCTTAATATTATTAGTTTTATCAAGAGTTAAATGTAATTAGTTTGAGTAATTATTTTGCTAATATTAACAATTTATTCTTGTAAATAGAAATTTTTGGAACCGTAAACCAAACCGAAACCGAACTGTTTTTTCGGTTTGGTTCTGGTCCGGTTTTACAAGTGTAACGGTCTGGTCTGGTTCTCAAAATCACAGAACCGCTAGGATCGGTTCGGTTCTTGGATTTTCTCAGAACCGAACCAATCCGGACTGTGTACACCCCTAACATTTACCTTGTTTAAACCCATGAGTTTCATTTTTGGACCTTTTCCTACCCTGAGCTAAGTTTGAACCAAATAAACAGGGGAGGCCATCAAGGCCCGGCCGTGCATCAGTGATGGCCGGCCGTGGCTATGAATGGCCGACCGGCCTTCGATGGCGATAAACACTGTTCTGGGCGGGAGACAGTCAGCTGTCCATTTTTGAAGATATTTATCACCTTTTGAGCTCGAATTCTATAAAATCGAAGCTCTGGGATTGCTTTGAGGGTTGAACAAAATTCTATAAGTGATATATACACCTTGAGAGCTCTTGTCTCCTCTTTCTTCCATTGCAAGTCATCTTTAAGCTAACCTAGCTTATTTGTACCACCTTTATACATCATATACAACCTTGTCTTACCACCCTAGAGCCTTGGTTGATCTTGGAGAAGTATAATTCAAGCTTATGAGTGCATTGAAACCAAGTTTGAAGCATCCACAACAAGTTTACCCTTTGAAAGGTATAAGCTTGTATTATTCTCTATTGCCTTCATTTCTATCATTTACTTCATAGTTCTTGCTGTTTTGGTTTGTTTTGAGCTTGCTTGAATTGTTTAGAGTTGGGTTTGAAAAGTTACCAAAAGGGTAGAGAAAGCTTGCTCTTTCTATATCTTTACTTATAACTCAAACCTTCTCTTTTTCACTCTTTTCCATTAGTATTTACACTGATTTTTAGAGGTTTAGAAAGGATAAAAACCATGTTTTGAAGCTTTAAAAGTGGAGGGGTTAGCCACCCCTCTTATTCTTGCTTACTAGTCTTAATTCTTTTCGTTATTGTCAAGCTTTTCAAGCCCTTTTCATGCATGTTCTACCTCTGATTTTCATGTATTAATGGCCGTTTTGAGGTTGTCTAGGCCCTTTTCAATTGGTTCAGGCCTTGTTTAATACACTTGTGGTCTCATAAGTTGGCATACTTGTTATGCTCTCTTTGTTCATTTTCCATGTTTGGAGTCTAAGTTCACCAATCAATCAACCATCCATATTTTTCATTCTTGAGAATGGTTTCAACCAATTGAGGTTGTTCAATGCATGTAAAGGAGACCTACACTTAATGGCTTAATCTCTTCGGAGATTCATTGCCAGCGGTGTAGTCTTTCTTACATGTCTTAGAAGAACCTCGTGTTTAACATTATTTCTTGTTTAAAGGACTTTAACATCACATTTGGACATATTGACTAATGAATGGCAATGACTAAAACAATTGGCTTAAAACTTGGATTAACACACTTAAAGAAAATGGCTTAATAGCTTGAACTTGGCCGGACGTTATGCTAAGTTTCTTGTGTCAAGGGTCATCGAGCATCAATTCATGGTGTTTTTGATGTCCTTGAAACATCTCAACTACCTTTTTTGAGTTCATTCCATGACAAAAAGGAGGGGTCATCATTTGATTACATTCATTGATTTTTGTCCAAAATGATATCCGAGATCATCAAGCAATCATATTGCTCATTAAAAGTTTTGGAATCAATTCCAACATTTTCTTGAGGCTTTCCCAAGTCAGAGAAGGAATGAAGGACAAACAGAGCTTGACAATGCTCTATCTGCACTGATTTCACCTCAGAGCACAGAAACAGAGCTTTACACCAAATTGATGCACGGCCGGCCATCTATATACCTGGCCGACCATCATTGATGCACGGTTGGCCCTTGGTCTGTGGATAGCAGTGCAGTTTTGCAGAAATAGAGGCAGTAGCTAAAGGTGAAACAGAGATGGCCTGAGCAGACAGAGTAGTTTTCAGGCGATGCGCATGCAACTTTCATCCTTCTTCCATTGTGTCCTTATCAAATGCAATTAATTATTTCAATAGTATTATTAGTTGTGTACTAATTGTGTTGTAATATTTAATTAGTTTAATTAGTTGTAGCTAATTAGTTTGTGTAATATTTAATTAGCTTAGACAGTTAGTTAATTATTCATTTCAAGTGTTGTAATAAATTAGTTAATTAGTTAAACTATTTATTCAAGTTTTGTAATAGTTAGCTTAATTAGCTTAGTTTATTCATTCGGATTCTCCTTCGTGAGAGCATAATGTAATAATGTGTATGTCTTCTAACCCCACGTCTTTCTCCCTTTTATTTACCTACTTTCGATGGTTAGATTAGAGACATGTCTCAATTAGCATACCTTATACTTTATGCTTGCATCCATTCATTCGTATTGCATGCACCGAAGCTCGGTGCATCATTCTAACTGCATTGTTGTTTCAATACTTCTTTGAAATACGTGTTTAATCGCATGTTATCAAAATCGATCCATATGCCATATTAGTAGCCGAGCCTATTAATTGTATATTGCATGTGTTGCATTAGTCATCTTGTATAGTTAAGAATCATGCATGTTTTTCTAACTCATATCTTCTTAGCTTGGAGTACTAGGTGAGTTTTTTATACTTTAGCATACTTGCATGAGTGTGAATGATTGCCATGACTAGCATGCTTGCCATGAGGCTAAATGCTTACTTGATAAATTGTATAAATGCCTGTGGATAAATACTTCTTGTTTGAATTGGAACGATTCAACGAATATACGTTTAAGCCCACTATGTCTAATGGCAAATTCACAGTTTTAAGCCCACTTTGTTAAGTGGCAAATTCACAAACTTTAAGCCCACTTGAGGTAGCAAATTCAAACCCTTTTCACAAAACAAACATGAAATTGAATTGTTCCAATTTGAACAAACTAGACTATACTTGCTTGTGCGTATCACATAGTAAAGCTAGTCTAATAACCGGAACAGGCGCACATAATGTTAATAAAAAATCATATCATGATTAATAGAGGCCGATCTTTGATCAGGCGAGCGGGGGTGCTCAATTCATGGCATTCCCCTCACGTACCTAAGTTCCCGAACCGAGACAACTTTGGTGATGACGGACACGTGGCCTTTGGCACAAGTCATGGGTTTCCTAAATTTTTTTAAAATAAAATATTTAAGTGGCGATTCTGTATCTGGAAAAGCAGTCTAATTTTGACATTTTTTATTCAAAAATCAATTTTTCAAAAGATTTGTCAGATTTGGACTCTTTGGTGTTTATCAATTTCATATTGCACTTGTAAGATCATATTCAAAACTGTGGGAGTCAGAACTGTAGGGCTTTCTTTCAAACATTCCGCAAGGGGGGCGCGAAAAAGCCGAGCTACACCTTGCTCGGTCGAACATTGGGTGCACGTTGGACAGAGGACTCAGTCCGGTCGAATAAGGACAACTTTAGATTTCTAGTCTGAAGGAGATGTGCGCTCTACAGAGTAGGACCAGAGTAGTTCTCCTAACGTCGAGCTCAATCGTGACTAGGGAGCTCGGTTAAGCCACGGTGTGGAATTATCAAGGAAACCGGACTGGTAGCACAGTCGTGAGGTGACTCGTGGCGCAGCGCTAAGCATAGCTCGATGGGGAGTACTATGTAGTGCCACGAGACTGCAGGAAGGAGATTCCGCTGTCCGTACGCGTCCATATCATTTGGCGGTTTCGTTGGGTGGTATTTAGGTGTATTGGCGTTGACATGTGGGGAAATGTGAGAGAAGAGCAGATCTACGCGTCCAGAGGGGAATGAGTGCAAAAGCGCGCGCAGAAACTATATAAACGGTGTTGCGCCCCTATACTCAGGTCTGGAACATCCTCTGATCAGAACTCACCTACCACTGTCCCCTCTCTTTTCTCTCTCTCTAAGTGTGCTAATTTGACTGTCGGAGGGATTTTCCGGCAGCACACTGCAGGGTAGCTCACTTTCATTGTGCTCTCAGGTCGATCGGAGTGAAGCATAGCTTGGACACAAGGAGTACGGATAACGTCGAATATTTGGCTCACATACAATATTTTTTATTTTTTATTTTTTTTTTGGAAAACAATAGTTAAGAATCAAATTATATGTGACGAATGGGCTGGCGCGAAACTAACAGCTTGGCTCGATGGTTCGCCTTACTTCTGTGGGCATGATGGGTTGGGTTGGGTCGGGTTAGGACTATTTTAGTCACAAAAAAATAAAATATACTTTTTAGCTTAATAAAACAAAATGTCACATCCAAACCATAATCATTGTATTTTTCTCTCATAAAAGTCAAAAAAACCAAAAAGCCCCATCCCAAACGAGACTTTTTAGCTCCAGATTAAAATAGTCAAAAAGTTCATTCACATCCCAAACGAAGGCTATACTTTTTTTCATGGGCTACTTTGGCCCATTTTAGTGGGCTAGATGATTCAGATTTTTGGCCCATTTTAATTTGTTAGATGATTTAGATTTGGGCTTTAATTAAGTAGAAAGTAGGAGGGAGGGAGGGAAGCCCAATGAAAATTTGGGCTAGTACAGTTGAGTTTGACTACATGTAACAGCCCAAACAAATAAAATCAAATTGTAGTAGCTCATCAATCTTAAGTTTCTTGGCAAGAATCACCGGAAGCCAAAAATAAAAATGAAAATAATACCTCTACACTTGTACTAAATTAGTAATCAGCTGGTTATTGGGTCAGGCCTACAACTACTATATAAAAAGTTATATCACTTAGGTGAATCAATGATTAAAAATTAGGTAAATTATATCAATTTAGTTATTTTAATTCTAATTATATCAATTTTATTTATTATTTTTTCACATTTATAATATCCATTAAGAAATTAAAGAAAAATAAGGACAAAAAAATTCATTTAAAAAGAAATTGATTATTTTAATCTTTCAATCACTTTGAGAAGAGTAAATTTATTTATTTTTCTAGTGATTTCAGTCAAATTTTTAAATGGGTCTATCAATTAGATTAGATTGACATAATATGAAAAAAAATCAAAAGTAAAATTATTGCAATTATAGTTACAAGAATTAAATTAATATAAGAGCCAAATTACAAATACAATTTGTTTATAAAAATTGTATTTTCTACTCTCCTACGAGGCCCACTCCAAAACTTAGGCCGAGTAATAATCTAGTATGTATGGGACAATATATCTGTCAACTGGCCGGTACAAAATTCATGTAACACTTCCCTCTGTATTAAAAATTCATTAGTTATATGAATGAAAAAATAATATTGTCATTTATTTTACATTAAAATATCTATTTCATCTTGTTTATATTTGTATCTTCATATCATCTCTATTAATTTCTTTAAATTTACTGGAAAAAAAAAATTCAGTGTAATCATATTAAAACTGTAAAATTTATTATATATTTTTTAAAAAAACAAATATCAAAACAAACATAGGATGGTTGGGCCCACGGATTAATAATCCTAATCCCATACTTTAATCCTTCCAATCAAACATGCCCTTAGAGTACTATTTTTTGTACTCTCAACCATTTTTCTAAAGAACCCCTCTGTCTCAATGCTACCAATTCAGAACAAAAATAAATAAATAAATAAATAAATAAAATAAAAATTTTAAATTTATGATCAAAATTTTTTTAAAAATATAATTTCACAATAATAATTTCAGACATACAGTATTAATTTATCATTCTGAATATATATTTTTTAAAAATTCTGATACCGACGGCCACTCTCGTCATTAAATTCAACTCCGACCCCACCACTGCTTTTTATAGTCATCCTAATCCAAACTAGTCAGCATTCCACCTTATATATGGATATCCTATGTTATTACGTATTGTAATAACCTATGATCTTTTAGAAAGGTAATAACCTATGATCTTTGTCCAACATTTTTTTCCTTAAAAATGCTGATGACGTCTATGCAAATTGGTTTAGTTAAAATAATAATATATGAACAAAAATTTTATCTGATTTAATTTTTTTTTAAAATAATATAATTTAATGTAAATCTTTTATAATGAATATGAGTGACCTACTTTAATTTATCACACTTAATATATGTAACTCTTTTTTTTTTTTTTTTCGTAAACCATTTTTATATATCAAACCTGATAATGTAGTGCCTTCCGTTTCATCTATCCAATTCTTAATCTCTAATTTACGTTTTAATGATTTTACCTCAACCCTTCATATAAAAAGTTTTCAAGTTAAAATGTAAAGTTTAAGATGTTTAAATTTCAAAAATTCTTATTTGTACTACCAATCTGTTGTTGCAAGTTTACTCATCCTACTGGTTAGCCGAGTAAATAATGCATATAAGATGTATTTGGGTAGTTAATAAAATATATATATATATATATATATATTTATTATAAAAATATAAAAAAAAAATAATCCAAAGTAGATTTTTTATTTTTAAAAAAAAAAAGTCTAGACACTTATGTCACAAATTTTCTCATTCTCAAATTGTTTTATGTAACAGTTAAAGTTTATGATTTAAATTTATCTGTTTGTTTTTTTATTGTCCACCATCTACATTCAATTTTTTTTTTCTTTCTCTACATGATTTATACACACTCATTGTGTATGTGCTAAATTTCTAGTAATAATGAATGAATGTGGAGGACATCGTGTGTGTGTCGACTTTTGTACCCAAATATAAAACTCAAGATTATCAGGATACATAGTTCAATCTATCCTCTTAACCAAATACAACAATATATATATATATATATTAAAAAATAATTGATGGAATGTGTTTAAGAATATGCCTCAAACCATTGTTGTAAATGATGGTAAACCAGAACCACCACCATGGTTCAATCAAGTGTCTTTTCTTTTCTGAATTCATATTACTTTTTGAAGATACTTTTTATTATATTTATATTTTCTAAATTCATATTACTTTTGCAAATGTATTGTATTATATTATATTATATTATATATTCTACACTTGATTGACAATCAAAATGTATGAAATAACAAGTCCAGCTTGTGATTTTGTTGCAATCCCACTTGCAAGAGACCTAAGCTGGACACCCACCACTCATTCACTCATTCACTTTTCAGAAAATATTTGCATTGGCCTTTTAGAACCTTACATTGTTATACATTTTAGTCCTAATTAATTAATGATGACGACTATCATATGTCAAGGGCTGCCTTGGATTTTGTACGAAAATTAAGTTTGTGTTTGGATTAGTAAAGTTAAAACAAGAGGATTATTTTTTTTAAAAAAAAAAGAAAAAAAAAAGAAAAAAGAGAAAGAAAAGTGTATGCTTAACTATTTCACTTCCAGCTAATCAATTTCAGCGAGTCTCTAATTTACATTGACATAGGTAGGTCCATAAAGATTACAGCCTACTATGAACAACCCAGGCTCATCACTTAGGGCCCAATACATAATCCAATTAATGAAGCCCAACACTGCTGAAGCCCCCACATAGCAATAAGAACCAATGGCATCAATACACAGGGCAAGAGAAGGGTAAACCACAACAGCAGACAAAGATCTGTAAAGTTATTCCTACGCCACATCGCCATTAATGAGGCCCCTTACAGAATTTATTGCGATAACCCCTCTCCGTCGGGACAATACGCCCTCACCCTGAACAAGGTAAGCTATAGCATAGACTTTCGGCCAAGGTGACAGGTCGGAAGGGACAACGAAATGATTACTAGAGGATATAAGCAGACGTTGAAGACAAGAAGAAGGTTAAGCTTTCTATCTCTAATCTCGCTCTATACTCCACTCCTCTTTCTAACTTGCTCGTCAGAGGGTTCGCCGGGGGACTCCCCGTTCCCCGTTGAACTCGTGTGCAGGTCTTCCGATGGGTTTGGTCATTTGGACATAGGCTTAAGGAGCGTGGATCAATCCGACCCGTTCTACCATCACAAACTGTATCATTAGTTGGCGTCGTCTGTGGGAACCTTTCTTACTCTATGCGTCAGTTGTGCTCATTGTCGCCGGAGGCCCTTTCCCAATAATCCCTTCCTGTCACCTGCGAAGGTGAATGGTCACGTCTAGATCCATGGCTTCCCACCCCAATGTTCCCGACCACTGAGCCGACCCTCCTAATCCGAACAACCCACCACAATACTTTACCATGCTCACCAACAGCATTAACTGCCTTGCCGAGCAGAACCAAGCTCTACTCAATGCCCTACTCCAAAAAGACCTTCCCATGCCCCCTCCACCACCTCCAAATATTCCACCCAACTGAGAACGAGCCCCGAGTCATACTATCCAGCTGCCTTATCCACCCAACTTGGAAGGCTTGCAACCTCCTTCCCCAAATATAAATCCACCACCCTGACCCTCACATCCATCGGTCCTAGCACCAACCCCTGAAGGAGAGGCCAGTAGCGTCCAGCCCCCGCTCCCCTCCGGTGGTGACAACATTTCTCTCTGGGACGCAGAACTCCGAGCCATGAAGCTCCAACTCCAATGGGTCATGCAGAACATCCAACATAAACCCTCTCCCACAGCTAACTCGCCATTCGTTGCCTCCATCCGGGACAAACCTTTACCCTCCAAGTTCAAAATGCCCACCATACTCTTTTGACAGTACAACAGACCCAGTCGACCACTTGGAGACCTACAGGACCCTCATGATCCTCTATGCTTTCCCTGACGAAATCATGTGCCGGGCTTTCCCCGTGACACTCAAAGGGTCAGCTAGACTCTGGTTTAGTCAACTACCAGCAGACTCTGTCTTCACTTTCCAGTACCTCAGTGACTCTGTCCTCAGCCATTTCATTGGAGCCCAGCGCCAGCAACGTTCGGCAACCCAACTCCTCAACATCCGTCAGACCGAAGGGGAGTCGCTATGCAGTTTCGTTACCCTCTTCAACACCGAAGCCTTGCAAGTAGCGGAAAACAATGACAAGGTCATCCTTACGGCTTTCATGACCGGTCTGCGGTCGTCTGACTTCCTTTTCTCCCTCTCTAAAAACTCCCCGACCTCCATGGCAGCCCTACTCTCCAAAGCTCAAAAATACATGAATGCTGAAGATTTCCTAGCCGCCCGGCAAGATCCTATAACCAAAAACCCGACCCCTAGAGAAAAGAGAAAAGACTCAGACATTAGAAATACCCAGTACAATAACCAAACGTCTCAGTACACTAACCGACCCCCCAGAACAGACCGGTCGGCCCCAGCCCGACCGCCCGGCCGGCCCCAGCCCAACCGCCCGGCCGGTTCAAGCGGTACACCTCCCTAAACTCCCCTATGGAACAAGTCCTCCATTAGATCTAGCGGGACTACCCCCTAAAATGGCCCCAACCATCACGAACTTCTTTCAATCGAAAAGACCAGTCCAAATATTACCGTTTTCACCAGGATCATGGCCATAATACCGAGGAGTGTGTTAACCTCAAAGATCAAGTCAAGGGCCTGATTTGTCAAGGACGCCTCAGCCGATTCACGGATACTCGCCCTCAGCAGAGGTAGCGAACTAAACCTATTAGAAACAACCGCCGGCGCATCCCTCCCCAACAACTAACACAGCCTAACCAAGGTCATGATCGCCCTCCACAGCAACCACGGGCACAAGGTAACCCCGCCCCACCTGTTGGAGAAATCAAAGTTATCTCCGGCGGGCTTGCTTGTGGAGGACCATCCCGGTCGACTCAGCGGGCAGAACTCAAGAAAATAAGGCAGGGCTCAGACAAAGAAGTTGCCATGTTGGACCGACCCTCCAAACACCCCAGGTAGTGAGCCAAGCCTATCACCTTTATGGACGCTGACTGCACAGGCATCCGTTATCCTCATGACAACCCTCTCGTCATTTCCGCCCTCCTCTCCAATTATAAGGTCAGACGGGTTCTCGTCGACAACGGCAGTTCTTCAGACATCATCTTCCTCAATTGCTTCTGCCAGCTCAAGATTAGGGAAGAAAGTTTGTCTCCCCTCCAAACCCCTTTGGTCAGTTTCACTGGCGACTAGGTGACCTCCATCGGCTCCATCGATCTTTCTATCACAATTGGCGAGTACCCGCGGCAGACCACAAAGTTGCTCACCTTTCTTGTTGTTGACTGCCCCTCTACCTACAACATCATCCTTGGCCGCACTGCCCTAAATGCTTTCCAAGCTATCACATTCACTTACAACCTTGCCATCAAGTTCCCCACCGATCTTGGGGTTAGAACAGTGAGGGGAGAGCAGACCGTGGTCAGAGAATGTTATGTCGCCTCACTTAAAAAAGTCAAGCTAAAGGAGGTAATGATCATTGAAGGACTCGATATCAGGGATGAAGACAAGCTAGTCAGAGAGGAACCAGTGGAGGAGCTCATCGAAGTCCTCGTCAACCCCACCAACCCGGCCAAAACCGCCAAGATCGGCAGCCAACTATCCCCCCAAGCCAAGGCCGACCTCACTGCCCTCCTGGTTGAACACAACGACGTGTTTTCCTGGACTCACTCCAATATGCCGGGTATTGATCCCTCCTTCATCAGCCACCGTCTTAGTATTGAGCCCCATTTCTGACCTATCCGCTAGAAACAGCGCATTTTTCACCCGAAACGCAATAACCTTATTGCTTTTGAAGTACACAAACTCCTTGAGGCATAGTTTATCACTAATATGGACTACCACAGATGGCTGTCGAATGTGGTTCTGGTTCGTAAAAACAATGGTAAATGGCAACTTTGTGTCGACTACTCCGACCTTAACCGAGCTTGCCCCAAGGACAGCTATCTTCTCCCTCGCATAGATCTGCTGGTCGATGCCACGGCCGGTCATCAAATGCTCAGTTTCATGGATACCTTTTTTGGATACAACCAAATCTTGATGCACCCATCTGACTAGGAGCACACCTCATTTATCACCGATCGAGCACCTACCATTACCGTGTGATGCCATTTGGGTTGAAGAATGCTGGGGCCACTTACCAACGGTTGGTCAATGCCGTCTTCCATCATCAGATAGGCCGGAACATGAAAATATATGTCGATGACATGCTGGTCAAGAGCAAGCTCTCCACCGATCATCTGGCCGACCTGCGAGAAACCTTCGCCATCCTACGAAAGTACTAGATGAAGCTCAATCCGAAAAAATGTGCCTTTGGCGTAGGATCTGGGAAGTTTTTGGGATTCATGGTCAGTCAATGGGGTATTGAGGCTAATCCCGAAAAGATCAAGGCCTTAATCGAAATGCAGTCACCCAGAACGGTCAAGGAGGTTCAGAGGCTTATTGGCCGAGTGGCCGCCCTCAACCGCTTCATTTCCTGAGCAACGGATAAGTGCCTCCCTTTCTTCAAAGTCCTTCGGCAAACTTTTGAATGGATGGCAGAATCTGAAGAGACCTTTCAACAGTTGAAAAAGTGCATGGCTAACCCCTCCTACTTTCTGAAGCCATCACGGGCGAACCCTTCTTCCTCTATCTAGCCATGTCACACACTGCAGTCAGTGCAACACTTGTCAGGGAAGACAGCTCTGTCCAGCGACCGGTCTACTACATCAGTCGGGCTCTTCGGGGGGCGGAACAGAACTACCCATTGTTAGAAAAAAATGTCCTTGGCCTTGGTCACCGCCTCCAGACGACTCCGCCCTTACTTCCAAGCCTATTCCATAGTGGTCCTCACTGACCAACCGTTGAAGAAGATAATGCAACAACCAGAGCTTTCCGACAGGCTTATGCAATGGTCGGTCGAACTCAGTCAGTTTGATATCTCCTACCGGCCTCGGACAGTAATTAAGGGACAGGCTGTTGCCAACTTCATCCTGGAATTCACTAACCTCACCCCAACCACAACTCCTTCACCCCCACCAACCCCTACCGAGCAAGAAGACCCCCACTCTTGGACCCTCAACATCGACGGATCATCCCGCAAAGAAGGTAGTGGGGCTGGTCTCATCCTCACCGCCCCTGACGGTGGGTATTTCAAATGTGCTCTCCGCTTCCTGTTCGATGTAAGCAATAATGAGGCCGAATATGAGGCATTGATAGCAGGTCTCCGCCTAGCCAGAGACATCAGTGTCAACCACATCCGAGTGTTCAACGATTCCCAGCTTATCGTCGGGCAAATTACGGGAGAATTCGATGCCAAGGAGGACACCATGCGAGCATATAAGGATATCGCTCTCCCCCTTGCTCGCCTCTTCAATACCTTCCACATCAAGCATATCTCTCGGGCTGAAAACTCCAAGGCAAATGAGATGGCCCAATTGGCTTCTGTAGACCAGTCAGACCTCAACCGCGGGGTCTGCCTCGAATACCTGACCAACCCGGCTATCTCCCCCAACCTGCATGAAGTCCACTTCCTCCAAGATAAACCTATCCCATGGGCGACAAACATTTTTCTGTATCTGACAACGGGGGAACTTCCAGACGACAAACAGGAGGCCGCCAAAGTCAGGGCCTGGTCGTCTAATTACACCCTTGTCAGCGGCCTCTTATACAAACGTGGCTTTTCATACCCGTATCTACGATGCCTCAATCCTGCTCAAGCAACCTATGTGATGAGGGAAGTTCATGAGGGTATCTGTGGTAATCATTCAGGTACCCGGTTCCTTGCTCATAAAATACTTCGCACTGGTTATTTCTGGCCTACTCTCAATCAATATGCGGCTGACTTCGTACTCAAATGTGATAAATGTCAACGTTTTGCCAACATCCCCCATGCTCCTTCTACAGAATTGATCACGCTTTGCAGCCCCTACCCATTCGCCAAATGGGGGATCGACCTGGTTAGCCTATTGCCCACTGGCCGAGGCCAAACCAAATTCGCAATTGTCGCCATCGACTACTTCACTAAATCGGTGGAAGCAGAACCCCTTGCTACCATTACTGAGCGGAACACAACCCAATTCATCTGGCAGTCAATCGTATGCTGGTTTGGCATCCCTTAAGTCATCGTCTCCGACAACGGCAAACAATTCGGCAACGCCAAGTTCAAGAAATTCTGTGCAGAACTCCAAATCCAGCCATGTTTCTCTTCCCCAGGTCATCCCCAAGCCAATGGCCAAGTTGAGGTCACCAACCGTTCTCTTCTAAAGATCATCAAAACCAAGCTAGAAGTTGCTAAGGAGCTTTGGGCGGAGGAATTACCCAATGTACTCTGGGCTTATAGCACCACCACTCAGACTCCCACTGGGGAGACCCCTTTTCGCTTGACAGACGGCGTTGAGGTAGTCATCCCAGTGGAAGTTGGTCTGCTAACCCCAAGGGTTTTGCACCCGAATCCAGAACTAACCGAAGAGCTACGTCGGGCAGACCTAGATCTGATCGAAGAACTCTGAGAAACTACCGCTGTCAGACGGGCCTCGTACCAACAGAAAATGAGAACACACTACAACTGCAAAGTCAGACTGAGGGAATTCGCCGTGGGGGACCTTGTTTTGTGAGAAGTAACTCTTACCACCAAAAATCCGACTGAGGGCAAACAAGCAGCCAAGTAGGAGGGACCTTACGTTGTGAAAGCCAGACCACGTCCGGGCACTTACCGACTTCAGGACATGGAAGGTCGAGACCTCCCCCATCCTTGGAACGCTGAGCATTTAAAGCGTTATTTTCAATAAAAGTTGTATTTTTGTATTGTCCAATTGCTGTATGTTCTTTTTGACAATCTACATACTTGAATGTTCTCATTTTCTCCTCATATGGTGTAAATTTATGATCCAATGGGCTACACTTTGTATGACAGCAAGCTTATATCTCAGTTATTTGTGGTATTCCACTAACGCTTTGATTGCAACCTTAGCCAGATTGAGCAACAAAAAGCCTCAGCCAGATTGAGCACAACAAGCCTCAGCCAAACTGAGCATGAAGAGCTCGGCCAGACCAAGTCACTTAAAGCCTCAGCCAGACTGACCACAAAAAGCCTCAGCCAGACTGAGCATGAAGAGCTCGGCCAGACCGAGTCACTAAAAGCCTTAGCCAGACTGAGCATGAAGAACTCGGCCAAACCAAGTCACTTAAAGCTTTAACCAGACTGAGAATGAAGAACTTGGCCAGACCGAGTCACTTGAAGCCTCAACCAGACTGAGCACAAAAAGCCTCAACCAGACTGAGCATGAAGAATTCGGGCAGACCGAGTCACTAAAAGCCTCAGCCAAACTGAGCACAAAAAGCCTCAGCCAGACTAAGCATGAAAAGCTCGGCCAAACCGAGTCATTTAAAGCCTCAGCCAGACTGAACATGAAAAGCACGTCCAAACCGAGTTACTTCAAGCCTATGCCAGACTGAGCCACCATTACAACTTCATGATCGTAAGCATAATGGCCATACTTAGTCAAATTCCAGTCCAATGTTTTCCAAATCAAACTGGTTCCTTGCTGGGTCGGGATTCACAAACTTCACATCTTTAACACTCTTACAAGCTAAACTTCACTCTGCATTGAGTTTTTCTCACATTCACTCTGCATTGAATTTTTCGTACAAGTTAAACTCCATTTTACATTGAGTTTTCCTTACAGTCACTTTGCATTGAGCTTGCCTTACGTTTTAAACTTCACTTTACATTGAGTTTTCCTTACATTTTGCACTTCACAATGATTTATACACAAGCCTTATACAAGTCACAAAAGCAATAGCATGAAAACACGACTCAAAATTTTATTTATTCACAAACTTGCATATAAGTTTATTACAGCCATTCAAAAAAAAAAAAAACAACCAAAACTCTAAGTACATATTTTATCCACTCCACTCACTCATCTTCTTCACTTGAGGCGAGATCTTCCTCTTCAATGCCCTCATCTAGGGGGGTCTGGGCCACGTCGTCTTCGTCAATTCTAACACTGCTGAAGTCTATGTCTGGGAACAGCTCTTCTGCTTTACGCTTGAACATCTTCCAGCCACTATCCCAGAATTTAGCCATTTCGTGTTTGTAGAAGTCCGACCGCTAGAAGCTCTAGATCACTTCGTCTTCGCTCCTGCTCCCAGCGGTCATCCCCGACGGGCCAAACCCCCCAGCCCCTTTTCTCACCAAGTTGCTGGCAATAGCAGCATCGATGGCCATCTGAAAGTCAGCAAACACCTTAAATTGCTCTACTGCTGCGACGTACAGATCGAGGTGTGTTGCCCTTTCAGAGGCTGCCTTAGTTTTTTCTTCCTCCAACTCCTTCTCCAACCTCGCCTTCTCGTCCATTGCCCTAGCACACTCATCTTCCAGCTCTTTCTGCAGCCTAGCAATCTTCAGGTCTGCTTCATCATTTTCTTTAATTTGTTGGGCGTACAATTCTTCATTGCTGGTCATAGCCTCTTCAAACCACTCGGCAGCGACTGTGCAGGCATTTTGAGTATCTCCCAGCGTCTTCTGCTCGCCAGCCAGCTGAAACTCGAGCGACACTACGTTGCGGCGTTCGTCCTCTAGCTCCAACTTGACCGCGAACAACTCAGCATGGGCTCGAGCGGCAACATTGCGCTGTACGATTGCCAACACCTCCATCTTCTTCGCCTTCTGAGCCTTCCCCAACCCCCTAGCACACGCACTCCGTGCAGCCCTCCTCCAACCCACACTCTCCCTCTTAAAATTTGCAAGTTGGGCCTCCATCTGCCCCAACCTCTCCCTTTCCCTTCGCCACTGCTGTAGACACCCCATTTTTGATCGACCTTTGGACTCAGATGTCACCAGTTGAACGCTCAGTGATGTTGCATATTGTGCTCGTTCTGAGATTTCAGAGTCTCGACTGCGAGCCTTGCCTCCGGACTTTGGGGCTCTTTTTGTGCCTTGCCTCGATTTGCGAACCGGGTCCTATTTTCTCCATTTTCTCTTCCCGAAGGGAGGGAGAGGTCTCGTAGACCATCTCTCAGTGGCCGTAGGCTACGTTTTGTAGTCGTAGGCCATTTTTCCCATTTGGAGCCCAATTTTCGGTTTTCGGAACCGTCGACCGTGCGCCTCAGTTCGGGACCGCTTGACTACCTCCGTTTGCTCCGATTTTTGGCACACATCTTATTTCCTCCCTTTAGAGGAACATTGTGGCCCTGGAGACCACCTTCGTGGTCATACGCCACTTCCGGTGCCTAACAGCCTGTTTTCGGGGCCCCAAACCGCGCGTTTTGGCCCCCGAACCTTCGTTTTGCATCCGTTTTGGTCCATTTTTGGTAGAGACCTTATTTTCATTGTTAGGGAGGTGGTAGGATGGTGTCTAGTCACCGCTTTTCCTGAAAATCCAATTTTCTCATTTTCTCTCTCCAAAAGTCGATTTTTCTGACAAAAAGCTGGTTTTTCTCACTTTTGAGCCACATTTTCTGGCTTTTCATACCACCATTGTGTTGTGCTCATCTGGGAGGCCACCAATATGGGTAGGCCGGCCAAAAATTCATCTTGACCCTTTTGAACCTTGCTTAAAAGTTAGCTTTTCTCTCTCTTAGGTCACATTTTCTGGTTTTTCTCTACATAGCCCTGTTCTACTCATCTGGGAGGCCACCTTTCTGGGTAGGCCGACCAGCAATTTTGCTTGAACCTTTTGACCCCTGGTTGGCCGACCAAGAGGAGTGGCCGGCCGGCCACTTGAACTGGCAAGCCTGCTTCTTGCTTTTTGCCCTCTCTGAATGCTTTACAGTTGTGCCAGTTGGGGGGCATTTGGTGCATCCTCCATACACGTGTTTGGAGGATCTTTGAAGCTTCCAAGAGAAGCTTTGGCCTCTCTTCTCTATAAGAGAGGCCCTCCTCTTCATATGAGAGGGTTGAACATTTTTGCTTAAAGCTTATAACCTCCCTTCTCCATTGCCACTATTCCAAGCTCCAAAACCCTAATTTTCTTGGTTCATTTGCACTACAACCCTTAGCACCACACCTCCACCATCCATTCCAGCACCTTGGAAGTCATTTGCAGAGGTTGAAAGCTCACCAACTTGGTCCAAAAGCTGCTGGAGGTCGGCTCTTCAAGTGTAAGTGTCTATTTCCCTTAAACTTGCATTTTTTTGCTTCATTACTTAGCTTCACTTGAAAGTATTTCTGGGCTTTGTCATAAACTAGAAAATGTCATATTTTGAGCTCCTCTTCAAAAATTTTTAAGGGCACTTTGCTGTTTGAGGTCGTCTACTTCCCCTTACCCTCTATCTCTCTTGTAGGACTATTTTTGCATCCTACTTTAGCCTTACTTGTGAACATTTTCGAGATTTGTTATAAACTGAAAAAAGCCTTTTTTTGACCTCCTCTTTAAGTTTTCTTGAGGTCACTTTTCTGTTTGGAGTCATCTCCTTCCTTGCATGCTTTATTCCTTCATATTTAGGGCTATGCATTAGAGCATTTGCATTGGACTTGTTTTGGCCTCTTAGCCACTGAAGTCCAGGGGATTTTCAGTGGCTTTGATGAGATTTTGAGCTTTGAAATCATAGAGGGGTGACCCTCTTACCCCTCATTTTCTTTACTAGCATCATTGGCTTTCCAAAGGGGCTTTATTTTGCATGCATTGAAGTCACTTTTTGGACCCAATTTTGTGGGTTTTAAGGTCTGCCTTAGGTCTGTCCAGGGCCCTTTTGATCATAGTTTATGTCTATAGTGCGTGTGTAGCACAATTCCATTCAAGGCCTTTTGAGGGGGCCTTTCATCGTATGCTTTCTTGACTAATTTTAGGGCCAATTTTGTGAGTTTTAGGGCTGTCATAACTCATTTCCAGAGTTGGTTTGGTCATACTAAGTGTCTATCTTATATGTGCTTAACAACCCCTTGAATGGCCTTCCAAAGAAGCCCCTCATTTTTGCATGCTTTGGCTGCATTTCAGTGATTATTTAGGCATATTTTGGCATGTTTTATTCACTATTTTTGGCTAATTTGATGAGTTCCCATTTGCTTCATATACATGCCATGTAAATCATGTTGGCTAGCCAATGTTGCATACTATTTTAGTCCATCATGTTAGCATCTTCTAGCCATGCTCTAAACTAGAAATGTGCATGTTTTGGGACTGCCTTGGCTCTGTCTTTAGACTTCATGATCAAATAATGCTTGCTTTGTATACTTGTGGTTCAATGTATTGGACTAGTTTTTAGTTTCGGGGCTTATTCCATGCATCGGGTGCCATATTTCCATATTTCGGGACCATTTAGCATTATGTTTCAGTGCTGAAAATTACATGCTTGAATGCCATGCTTCATCCTTGCCATGCTTTGGTAGAGTGGTATTTTATGCCTTAGGTTCGGTCCTCAGTTTGCGTGCATGTGTGCACGCATTTCGGTTGTCTCATTTTCATCCAACGGCTGCTGATGTGAGTGTGGCTGAGGTCCACTCATGTTGGTGTGAGTCCATTATACATTGTGTATGCTTTTTCAATTCATAGCATTGCGTATGCTAGGTTGCGTGTTAGTGCATTGTGTATGCCACGTTACATCGAGCATTGTGTATGCCATCTCATAGCATTGCGTATGCTAGGTTGTATGTTAGTCACATTGTGTATGCCATTTCATTTGCATTGTGTTTGGGATAGGAGTTAGCCCAAGCACGGGAAACGAGGGACGTTTCGTACTCCAAGTGGTGGAACGTGTCTCAATTCCCCGTCGCCGACACTCCGAATTACCTATGATGGAGTTTAGGTCTTGTTGTGTTTTCATGTGCATTCATTTCATATTGAGTCATGCAATTCGACTCCTCGGCCATCATGCATCGATATGCGTGATTAGTAGCATGAGGATCGAGGACTACACTCCTTGAAGAGTAGTCATGCGTACATATGTGAAAATACTTTGCCATGTCCCTTTGTTGCTCTCTGTTGCAGCAAATCAGAAATCAGCAGCTTTCTAAAGCCTTGCATAGCATTCCGGCATTAATTGCAAACAGAGGCGAATCGGGGCATCGCAATGGATTTCCGCGCCAGGCAACTCAAACATGCATCTCCCATCATTCAGAACAGAGTTAAGGCAGTCTATAGGCTTGCATGCTAATTTACTCGCTTTCCTAGATTAATTTGTTAATTAATTAGGGTTTTGTAATATTTAATTATTCATTTCGGACTATACTATTTATTCGGACTGTATTATTCTTTCGGACCCTCCGAGTGAGGGCACAATTGTAATAAGTGTGCGTGAGTGTGATGTATGTCTTCCAACCCCACGTCTTTCTCTCTTTTATTTACCAGCTTATGATGGTTAGATTAGGGCATGGTTCAATTAGCATACAGTATGATAGCATGTCTGCATTCATTCATCTGTCTTGTATGCATCGGGCTCGGCGCATCATACTAACTGCATTTGTATTTCAATTCTAAGTTGAATACTTGTTAGTTGTAGCATTTCATATGCCATCTTAGAATAGTCGGGCCTATCTTAGTTGCATTTTGCATGTGTTGCATTAGGCATTTCTGTATAGTTAGGATCATGCATGGATTTCTAACATAGCTTTTGTTTTGGCTTGGAGTACTCGGTAAGTGTTTATGCTTCAGCATCCTTGCATGTGTGTGAGTGACTACCATGCTAGCATGCTTACCATGAGACTATGTGCTTATATGATATAACTGCCTAAATGTCTGTAAGTGAAGGTTGGGTTATTTGAATTGGAACAATTCATCAATTGCAAATTTTAAGCCCACTTGAGAGTGGCAAATCATCATGTTTTCTAAGCCCACCTGAGGGTGGTAAATCCACATTTTAGCCTGCTTGCGAGTAGCAAACTATTTTCAAATAAATAAACATAAAATGTCTTGTTCCAATTCAGGCGACCCAGTCTATACTTGTATACTGTGCGCATCACATAGTAAATCTAGGCGAATAACCGGAATAAGAACGCATAATGTTTTCAAAACTCGATATCATGGTTAGTAGAGGCCGATCTTTGATCGGGCGAGCGGGGGTGCTCACGAAGTGACCTTCCCCAATCGTACCCAAGTTCCCGAGCCGAGGCAACTTTGGTGATGACAGACACGTGGCCTTAGGCAACGAGGTAGGGTTTTCTAAATTTTTCAAAAATAAAATATTTAGGTGGCGACTCTGTATCTGGCAAAGCAGTCCATGTTTGGCACTTCTTTCAAAAAATCTATTTTAAAAAAACGATTTGCCGGATTTGGACTCTTTGATGATTCATCAGTCTTGCATTGTACTCTGCGAGATTAGATACAGGACCGTGACATTGAGTCCTAAACTGTAGTGAACCTAATGAACAAAACGGGAGGAATTTCCTCCCGGGACGTTCGGGGACGTCTACAACCGCCGCCTTATTCAACAGGGCTCCTGCTAAGGCAGCCGCCTCCATCTAGGCTGAGCATAACCCCTTCATCAGCTCAACCTCAGTATAACCAGCCACCGAGCGAACGATTGCGTCTTCCACCACCCCCAAGAGGTGGTCTGCAGCCATCCTGGTCTCTCTACCTTCCCCTTCTACTCGCCCAGACACCGCAAGGATGTGGTAGAAGGCGGTCTTCAACCCAGGCCTCTCTCCCTCTCCTTGGGGTGCCAGACCCTCCTGTGGTTGTGGCTCTTCCCTTGCTCTACCCTTGGCTCAGCGCTGACACCACCACTTTGCATTTACTCCCCAAGGCCAGTCGCCCCACTCTCTGCCTCTTTGGCCGCCCCCTCCAATCCCATTTCAGGGGTTCCCTCTGCCTCCCCCGCTAGAGGGGTCTGCTCCATCGTCGCCTCCTTCCTCCTCTTCAAGGAAGGCTCCTCTTCACTCCTCCTCACTCTCCTCTTCTTTTTCACCACACCCTTCATCTCCTCGTAGGCGCTCTCCTTCAAATGATCAACTGGGGGCGGTCGTGGCTCAAATCCACCTAAGTCCTTTTCCCCCAGGGGTTTGAGGCGCGGTCGGATCCTCTCCCTCGTGATCGGCTTCGGCGATCGGTCTGCCTGGGACTTTTTCAACTTACTAGGTTTGGCAAGGATGGCCATATCCTCAGCCTCTTGCACTTTCCTTCTCGCCTCTAACTCTGCCGATCCCAAGTCTCCATCGATCGGCTGAGGACCCAACCCTGCTGCAAACAAGGCTGACGGCTAAACAAGCTTGTCCCATCTGGCGCCTTCATTCTTCCTCCATTACTTCACCTTCTTTACTCTCGCCTCTGCTGCTGCTCCTAGTTTTGGCTCCACAGACTTGGTGGGCACATTCCAAACCGTGCGCACCCCAACCCCTCCGTTGGCAGACACATAGAACCACCGCGGCCTCCACCCCTTTATCGATGATAGCAATCCTGCCACCAGCCCCTTCCCTGTCGCGCGCCTGTAAAGTGACCCAAGTCTTTTGCTGGCCCGACGCCTTGTAACACGCAAAAAACTCATCCACCGTCATTTCAGCCCCCCCATTCGCCTTCGGCCAAACGCTCGCACAGGCCAGCAGGATTTTCCACGCATTGGGCATCAGTTGGCCTGGAGCTACCTCCAACCGGTTCAACATGTCCACCACTATCTAGGGTAGAGGCAACCTCAAACCCCCCTTTAGCGCCTCCTCGTATAAGGCGAATTCCCCCGGTCGAACATCAGATGCCCTCTCCTTTGATTTCGACAGTTTCAACTCTATCTCTGCGAGAATTTGGTACTTCTCCCGCATACACTCCAACTCCTTCGCGGTAATGATCGACTTATCGGCCTTTGTATGCCAGTGATCTGGCTCCACCTGGCTGATTGGCGTCGGTACTGCCATCATTGTGGACGAACGAGGTCGCCCCGACGGCTCTCCCCCACTCCCCACTCGCCTCTTCGTTCTCTATCGCTCCGCCAAATCCACCACATCGTCGTCCCCCAATGGATCAACCCTGGCGTTTGCAGCTTCTTCTTGGGCCATTTCTGTGGTGTGTCTATGAATAGCTTTGGATGCGGGCGCAAGGAAATTCAAAAAATGTCGCAAGGGTGTATCACTTGCAACGAAAGAGTCTTCACTTGCAACGAAGGAGTCTACACTTGGAGTGTTTTGATTTTTTGAAAAAAGGTAGGTCAAACGTATAATACCAAAAGCCCAAGGCTTGCCTGTATTCTAGGGGTCATAATTAATTTTCGCCAGTTTGAAAAATTTTCAACCATCCGCCAAAACTGTCTTTTCAATACCCATAATGACCTATCGTTTCACTTCTGGCCCAACGCCTAACCTTCCCCACCACGTGATTTTGCCACGTGTACGGCCACGATTCACTGCCCCCTTCCCCTACCCTGTCTTTTCCACTTTAAGTCACCACATGACCCGCCGCCCCTCGAGCCCCACACCCCGCTACCTCCCCCTTCGCGGTCGGCCCTCCTCGTGGTCGGTCCCTTCACTCGGCGACCCTCCGCGGTCGGCCCTCCTCATGGTCGGTCACTCCATTCGGCCACACTTCGTGGTCGGCCCTTCTCATGGTCGGTCCTTCCACTCAACGTTTTTGAAAAAAGGTAGGTCAAACGTATAATACCAAAAGCCCAAGGCTTGCCTGTATTCTAGGGGTCATAATTAATTTTCGCCAGTTTGAAAAATTTTCAACCATCCGCCAAAACTGTCTTTTCAATACCCATAATGACCTATCGTTTCACTTCTGGCCCAACGCCTAACCTTCCCCACCACGTGATTTTGCCACGTGTACGGCCACGATTCACTGCCCCCTTCCCCTACCCTGTCTTTTCCACTTTAAGTCACCACATGACCCGCCGCCCCTCGAGCCCCACACCCCGCTACCTCCCCCTTCGCGGTCGGCCCTCCTCGTGGTCGGTCCCTTCACTCGGCGACCCTCCGCGGTCGGCCCTCCTCATGGTCGGTCACTCCATTCGGCCACACTTCGTGGTCGGCCCTTCTCATGGTCGGTCCTTCAACTCAGCGACCTTCCGCGGTTGGCCCTCCTCATGGTCGGTGACTCCACTCAGCCACCCTTCGTGGTCGACCCTCCTCATGGTCGGTCACTTCTATCGATCGGCCTCCATCCTGCTGGTCTCTAACAACCCTTATTTTCTTCATTATTCCCTTCGTTGGACTAAAGCTGCACTCAGGAATGGGGGACTACTGACATGAGTAGGCCCATAAAGACTACAGCCCACTATGAACAACCCAGGCCCACCACTTAGGGCCCAATACATAATTCAATTAATGAAGTCCAGCACTGCTGAAGCCCCCACATAGCAATAAGAACCAATGGCATCAAGACACATGGCAAGAGAAGGGCAAGCCACTGTAGCAGACAAAGATCTGTAAAGTTATTGCTACGCCACATCGCCATTAATGAGGCCCCTTACAGCATTTATTGCGATAACCCCTTTCCGTCGGGACAGCACGCCCTCACCCTGAACAAGGTAAGCTACAGCATAGACTTTTGGCCAAGATGACAGGTCGGAAGAGACAACGAAATGATTACCAGAGGATATAAGCAAACGTTGAAGACAAGAAGAAGGTTAAGCTTTCTATCTCTAATCTCACTCTATACTCCACTCCTCTTTCTAACTTGTTCGTCGAAGGGTTCATCGGGGGACTCCCTGTTTTCCGTTGAACTCGTGTGCAGGTCTTCCGGTGGGTTTGGTCATTCGGACATAGGTTTAAGGAGCGTGGATCAATCCGACCCGTTCTACCATCACAAACTGTATCATCATACATTAACAATAACTTCTACAATTCATTTGAATTGAGTAATTTTATGAGAAATTATAAGACATGAGGAGAGTGAGAATTTTTTTCATGTTTGATGTGTAAATTAGGTGAAGAATGGTAAAGCACGAGAATAGAGAGAAAGAAAACTGTACTATTTTATATAATTTAAATATCACTAAGCCTCCGTTTGGGAAATTGGTTGGCTTTTTAGCTTTTTGGCTTTTTTAGCCTGGGGTTAAAAAGCCTGGTTTGGAAAAGGCTTTTTGGCTTTTTGACTTTTTTTGTAAGAGAGGAGTGTGATGATTATAGGTTGGATTTGATGTTTTATTTTTTATGGATAAAATAGTCTATTTATTTTTTGTGAATATTTTAGCTCCTAACCCACCAGAACTAACTTCCCAAACTATGCCTAAATATAGCGAGATTTGGTGAGCAACTAATTGATTGTATATTTTTTTATAATATCAAGAATTATCTTTTAAAATAAAATTAAAAAATCATGCATATCTCTATGTATCACATACTTTTTTTCACCTAAATAAGAGAGTACAATCATTTCTTTCTTCTTCTTTCTTTCCCCCACCCCTTGTTCCAAACAAAACCTTAAACTCATATCTCTCTCTCTCTCTATCTCTCTCTCACATATATATATATATATAATATTTTTAAAAATTTGTCGATAAAAATGTTTTTTTTTATTTTTTAATTTTTCAAAACAACTTTTTAGTGACAACTCTTATAGCATCAAGAATTGATCTCTTAGATATTTTTTACAACAAATTTTTTACTTTAAAAATAAAAAAATTAATCCTAAAAAATCCTTATATATTGTAGCATGTTCTTTAAGTAACCTCGTCTATAGATACCAAGTATTGAGCACTACTACACATCCTTTATAGATCCCCTACCACCACTCTTTTTTTGGGTGAATACCCCACCACCCCTCGATAAAAGGAAAAAAAATTATTGAACATTGAATATCTTATCAAATATAAGTCACTATATGATCTCTTAGTCATATTTTTTTTTTTAGTTATGATAAAAATTTTCTTTAATTATAATGATATTTTAATTATGACACATAAAATTTTTAGTTATCCGTTATATGGTATTTGATTATGATTTTATTTTTTTAGTTATAATTAAAACAATATAAATTATATTATTTTTTCTTTAATTATAAAATATATCTGATACCCACTTTTTAAAAAGTGTGTACCATAATTTTGTCCCCCAAGAAATTTTGGACGTCCATCATGTTCTTACTTAACTTCATTTGTTTGGCTTGTTTTCTTGTAAAGTTGGTAATGCATTAATTTTGGTGTTACAAGAATGATATCATGATCACTTTTAGACATCACGAAATTATGCCAATTTCTCTGTTTGCTCTGATGTCCTATTTCCCGCAACGATGAGTAATATTATACGTACCGAGTATTTAAACAAAATGCTTGTACAAACTGTATAGCCTTTGTGATACTTTTATTTTAAACCAAAAACATATACCATTGTGGAGTCTTAATTTTAAAAAATATAACTTCCACATTATTATAGATAAAATTTTCATATAAAATTTTATTTATAAGTGGTGATATACAAATAAAAAATATATATATAGAGAGAGAGAATGATGTAATTTGTTGTGATTCTTTCATTTAAAAACATATCACATATTATTATGATCAAAAGTACGCAGTTGTCACATTAATCTAGAGTTATTTTTTTTCTATTATAAAAATAGTAATTTAGTATTTTCTTTTATTTACATATTATTTTCCATGTTTAATTTGCTATTTTTGTGTATCTACTCAAGGGTGATAATTTCTCAATGAAACGAGACTTCTAGACATATTAGGAGTTAACACTGCTGTTTACGAAAGTTGTGTTAAGATAAAAGAAAATTAAATAAGAATTTGAAGAAAAAAAAATAAAGAAAAAGGTAAATGAAATATGAAGAAATATTTTACTTACATTTCACTCATATTTTTCTTTCTAAATTTCTATTCAAATTTATGGTCCAAATACAAAGATGAAGGAGGGGTTTGATATCTAAAATAATAAACATGTTATTCATGGATAAAATGGGAATATCATTTTTTGCGAATACTTGGGTCGAAGGGACACGCTTAGTGGGCCCTTTGCTTGGATAAGCAAAAGCCCATTAGTGGGATATATTCACACACATTCTTCCTCTTTTTCTTGTTGGTTGCTTCACTCAATAAACATGGATCTTTTAAAGTATGCGAATTTGTGAAAATACCATTTTACTTTTATTTAAGAATGGCAATTGATGAAATACTTTATAGTGATTGTTAAAATGACTAAAACACCCTTGCAATATGCATCTTCTATAGTTTGTTCAAAGGAATGCATCACCTTGTTTTGGTCATGTGTTGTGTTTTGTTTCGTTTGGTTTTTGCTTGTGAAACATAAAAGGGATATTGCGTTTGTAAGATGGAGCCTTGAAGTATTAGTTCTCCTAACATTATAGTTGACAAGTTAACAAAAAATAGTGATCCATTTAGAGGTTGTTCAACCATTAAGCTATTTAGTCTGTTGCCTAAACTTTTAACAAAATTCATTAAAAAAAAACAAAATATATTGTTGAAGGTCACAATGATTTACCAACGCAATAACATAAGATCAATTTTCATATCTAGTATAAGATCTTAAAAATTCTTGAATAGCCGGTTAGTTAAGATGTTTTAAGCCACAAGAAAATGATAAATAAAGGAAAAAAATACAAAATACTTTTTTATCAATTTCAAAACACTTTTTATTCTTTTCACTTATTTACAAAATAATATTCACCCAAATTAATCAAAGTGGAATAATTATTTGTCACTCTTCCTATCTGTCACTAATTTTTATAAAATGACAATACGTGATAAATATAAAGGAAAAAGATAAGATAAGATGAATTGTGATCATATGAACTAGAGCTCAACATTTTTACCTTTTTATTATTGCCCAACGTCAGTTTTCATAAAAAGATAGATTTGACAGCCCAAATGAAAGAAGAGACTTCCAAGATTAAGAAAAACTTTATTTATACAAAAAATAAAAAAAAAATGATGTGATTATATCATTATGATAAATAAATTTATTTTCATGAGTATTAGTTTTAAAATGAAATATTGACATTGAGTTAAATCATTCTGTATGAATTTTTTAATTATAAAAATAATCCAAGTTTAAAAGGATATCATTTGAACACAAGCACTCACCCCAAATCCTAATAAAGGTTCTTCCTTTATAATCAATCTATAAGGGCATTTTAGTAAACTCAGGAAATCAACCCCTTTGTCCTAATCCATTCACCTGTGTCTGTGGAAGTGTAATTCTCTAATCTCTACTATAAATACAAAGATTACAATCATCATCAACCTCATTCCATTCCACTCTAAAAAACAAGAGAGAGAATTGAGAGACAGAGAGACAGAGGCATTAAGAGATGAGACCAGTAACCACCACTACCACCACCACCACCACCACCGTAAACGGCAGTATCCACCAATGGAACTCACCCATCCCTTACCTCTTCAGCGGCCTAGCTGTAATGCTTGGACTCATTGCCTTTGCATTGGTAATTCTAGCTTGCTCCTACAAAAAATCATCATCATCTTCTTCTTCTTCTTCTTCAAATTCATCGACTCATGCTGGAGAAAAACCAGTTAGGCCTCCACCGGAGATGGAGCCAAAAATTGTCGTGATCATGGCCGGAGATGAGAATCCAACGTACCTCGCAAAGCCGGTCTCTTCTTCTCAAGCTCAACATACTGAGCAAGTCTGAGATGTCACAACTCTATTTTGTTTTTGGTTTTTTTTTTGGGTCCTTGCATTAGTTGATCATGTAGCAATTTTTCAAAACTTTGTTACTTCTTCTTTTGGTTCTAGCTTGTAAGTATCTATCCAATTATATATGAGTTAATTCATATGGTTTATTTATTATATCATGCCATCTTGGTATGTCACACAAGTAGAGAAATAAATAAATAGAACTCTGTTTTCGTGATTTTTCTTCAGTTATTTTACTCCATTTAGTACATATTCATTGCCATGTGTTGCTGACATGAGATGAGATAGTGTGCATCTGATTAATACTGGTCACTGAATTATGGAATAAGAGTGATTTGGTAATTTTTAGATTTGTCAGTTGTAGCCCTAATACTATATATATGTAATGGGAGGGGACAACTATTTCTATATCTTGTTTTGTAATTATTTTTTACCATCGACCATGATATAACCACATAAATTTTGTATGTGCATGTGATTTTACAATTTGTGATTATTATTTTTATCTGTTTTTCATACCTTATCGATTCTATTTAAATGTTCTGCAATTCTTAAAAAAATAGAAGAGAAAGCATTCCGATCAAGTTTTGAAGATGCCGTCATATTTAGGAAGAAAAAAAATTGCTGAAATTAAATTGTTGATACTATATTTAGGGCTGCAAATGAACCGAGTTGTTCATGAACAAGCTCGGCTCGACTCGTTAAGAGCTTGAATATTGGGCTCGTTTAGTAAACGAGCCAAGCTCGAGCTCGTATAAGCTCGGCTCGTTTATCTTTATTTAAATTATATAAAAAATATATTATTTATATATTAAATAATATATAAATATATATATAAATAATAATATAAATACATTTTTTATATATTAAATAATATAAATAATATTTTTTATTTAAATATTTATATTTAAATAATATAAATAATATTAAAAAAAATTTATCGAGCCGAGCCGAGCTCGAGTTTCATTAAAATTAACGAGCCGAGCTCGAGCTCAATAAACGAGCTCGATAAGTAAATGAGCCGAACTTAAACTTAGCAAAATTCGGCTCGGCTCGATTCGTTTGCAGCCCTAACTACATTAGAAAGGAGCAGTGTAAAATAATCTGAAAGAAAGTTATAAGAACAGGTGCCTCTCCAAACATGGCATTACATAGAAAGAGGAAGAAGACTATATAAACAAGCAAAGTCACTCCAACAATATCCTTGTTGGGAGAGCCTACAAAGAACTTTACTCAGTGGGGGACCTATTTGAAGTCATTAGTTTCATGACAAAGAGAGACTGGATCTTGAATTTTACGAACAATAGTGCATTTCTCTCTCACGTCATCTAGAAAAAATTCTCTTGGATTCAAAACCAACCATATATTCGATGACTATGGAATGAGAGAAACACATAAATTAAATACAAAATCGATTACAAAAAATTTATGAATAAATAAAATATTACAATATTTATTGATGAGCATACTATTCTAAAATTTTATCCATTCATTTGTTCTCTATGTAAAGTTATATATTTAGTTTCTGTATTCTTATTGTCTTGATAACTATAATCTATTAAATGTAAGACAATTGTTTGTTTTTTAGAGAAAATTATACAAATGGTCCTGTGTTTTGTTTCATGTGTCAATTTAATCCAATTAATATCATTCACTAAGAAATTTAAAAAAAAAAAAAAAATCATGTGTAAAATGGTCCATTCAAAATGGGATAGATTATTTCAAATTAAACATCAACTGTTCAAGTATTTTGATGAGAGTGAATGGACTATTTTATATTTTGATTTCAATCTAATTTCTAAACACACAAATCAATTGAATTAAATTGATATAATATAAAAATTTAAGAGTGAATATGAAATCAAATAAATAAGGTTGTGTTTGGTTTAGGGCTGGAATCATTATTTCACCTGATATGCTAACCCTCTATTAGGATATAGTTTTCAAGAATTGATTCCAATCCCACATTTCAAAACACATTTCACAACATGTTTGATAACCAGAGAGTTTTTAAATTTTTGGATATATCCAGTCGTCCGCCCGGATATCCTCCCGGACAGTTTTTCAATTTTTAGGTCTATCCGGTCGTCCGCCCGAACATCCTCCTAGACGTCCTGCCGGTTGACCAAAATAGTGCTTTTTGTTTTTTTTGCAATTGTCACCTATTATTTGTAACAAAAAATTTATATTTGTTTTTGATATTTTTTTAAATATAGAAAAAAAAAATTAGACCAAAATGACAAATTATTTGGCCGTTTATTTAAAATTAACAAAAAAAATTAAAATAAAAATTAATTTGCCACAGTAATTTTTAAAAAATAAAAAAATATTTTTAAAAAGAGTGATTTTTTTGAATTAAACTTTAAAAAAAGTTTGGTTATAAGTTTTGAATTTTATTTTTAATAGAGTTTTGAGTTGTATGTTTAGTTATGAGTTATAAGTTTTTGAATTAAGTTTTAAAATTTTTTTTCAAAACTCATAACCAAATAATTTTTTTTTTATTTCAAAACTTATTTCAAAAATTTAAAATTCAATTCAAAACTCTTTTCAAAATTTATTACCAAATAAATTTTCTTTTTTTAAATCATGATTCAACAACTCATAAACTCAAAATATAACTCCATTCTTAAATCATAATTTTAAAATTAAACTAAACGCTACCTAAGATTTTAATATTTAAAAGTATACGTAAAATCATTCGGGTGTTAAGTTTTGCATTTTCTGATATGATCAGAATGCCAAGTCTTTATCATTTTCTTTTTTGCTAGAACTCTTTACCTGGTCAAGAAAATCATTGCAAAAGGAATTGATTTTAGTGAGCAATGCTTTTCCCAAAATTTCCACATCGATGCTCTTTTATATGACTTTCTTTTGGGGTTTATTTCAAATCATTATGCTAGTACATTCATCTAAGCATAATAAAAAAAAAAATTGCTCCTTATTTAGGTTCCCTTTGAATAAATAGAGAACTTTGAGGTTGAATTTTTATCAAAAATATAAAAAAATTAAGTCTTTATTTAGTTTAGTTTTCAAAATCTATTTGATGAAAGTTTTTGAAAAAAAAAGCTAAAATCTAATTTAGTGAAAAAAATTAATAAATAAAAAATACTAGTCATTTTTATATAGTTATTATTTTTTTTGGAGGAGGGGTTGCCCCCACGCCGGGGGGGTTGCAAAAATAATATTTTTTAATATTTATTTTTATCAAAATAATTTTTAATTTTTTAGAAAAAATTTAAAAAAATAATTATGAAAATAAAACCAAACATACTGTAAGTAATTTATGGTGGACTGAGAAATTTAAGGAAATACAAACTGGAGATACAAGAAAAAATATATTTTATGAGGATCCTTATAGCAAATATATCATGACAAAACTTTAAATCTATAATAGCAATGATAGCGTTATTCCCACAAAGGCGTGTAAATTAAATGTATAATTAAAATAAATAACAAAAAAAATAATTTAGAAAATAATTATATAAATTAAATTCTGAATTAATTGTTTACAGAAACTTTAAACGTTAAGGCTTGTGTTGAACACAATCTGTAACGCCCCAAATTTTTAGCCCAAATGATAATACAACAATCATGACTCTTTCAAGGAAAAACAAATATAAATCTCCAAACTTACATTACATGATACAATAGTTCTTCATGCAACAATACATTAATCCAACAAACAAGTAAATAAACAAATAAATACCTCCAAGGGTTTACAAGTTCTAAGGCTTGAGCCTAGTTACACAAAACGGTTATTCAAATTCACACACATACAGCCATTGGCTTACACACAGAGTCACAATAAAATGAGAGTCTCATACTCTCAACACACATTTCCTCGCCTTTAGTTAGGCGACATCACCACATCTTTTTGTAACGCCCTCAAAAAAAATAAACCCATTAAATATATATATATCATCAACATGCAATGTTAAAAAGGAAACAATTCATTATAACATTCATCAGAGTCTTACTAACTAAAAATATTACATGTAACATCAAATTAAATGCCCTACGGGCTTACATCTTTCCAAGCCAACACTTGGACACAAAAGTATGAGTTCTAACTCAGATACAAATAAAGCCCTAGGCTTGAGTGTTTACATGTACTATCAAATAAAAGCAAACAACTGAAAATAGTCTTCAAAACCCAAATCCTTCCAAGCTAAGTCCTGGGAGGTAGCTTATTACCTGGACCTGAAAATGATGTTCCCATAAAGGGTGAGCCACAGCCCAGTAGAAATATACTAAACCAAATATAAGCATTGAATAAAGCATTAGTATTTAATAGATGGTTAACCAAGACAACCAATTACATCATTATACAGTCTCATGACACTAATGTCTAAAACACGTTTTACTTTCCAACATTATCAATATGGCTCAAAACCTGGTCAAACTTACAACAATGAACTATATATATATCATATTCACATTCTTCCAATGTCAACAAACAATTGAGACTCAGGCTCAAATCAAACACTTCATACTTCCAGTTTGATACACATTTTAGTGTTGTATCAATAAAACACTTCAATATAAATAAGCACACATAAAAGTGATGCTAATGGAGTCCATCCCCTATCTCCTCCCAAACAAAATCCGGTTTAGAGGTCCATCCCCTATCTTCCCCTAAACCGTGGAGTACATCCCCTATCTCCTCCCACACAAAACAAAGTATGTAAACACATAACATACACACCACACAATCAATACACATTATGTCTGTATTAATTCAACAGTCAAAAATAATGACTCAACCAATATTATTAGTTTCAGTTATTCCTAATCCACAGAATTCCTCAATTTCATGAATTTAACCATATTTTCCCAATTCCAAGAATTAATTATACAAATTAATTTATTATTACCACTAGGGTTTTTCCCAAAATTACCAAAGTATCCCCAACATATCAAAATACCAAAACTTAGAACAAAACTTATAGAATGGAGTAGGAAATCCCTACCTCGAAGAAATAGCCCCAAAAGAGAAGATGGAGATGAAGACCCAAACTCCAAAGTGCTCCAAACTACCAACAATTCAGATTAAAACGAAGCCCTCGACTCACACACTCTTTTTAATGAAGGATCTAGGGTAGAGACACACCCTAAGTGGATCAAATCTAAGAGAGAAGGTGAGCAGGGTGAGAGAGAAGTCGGACCTTAGGGTTTGGAATCTAAAAAGAGGATGAAAAATTGATTAAAAACCCGCTGCTGTCTAATTAAATTGGACAGGCTCGCTCGAGCGAAGACTTGGTCGCTCGAGCGACCAGACACAATAAATCCTCGCTCGAGCGAAGAAAATCTCGCTCGAGCCAAGAATGCAATACTTCAGGTCTATACTGGACGCAAACTCTCGTTCGAGCGGCCAAACCCCGGCTCGAGCGAAGAACCAAAAACAACATCTCGCTCGAGCGACCAACTCCTCGCTCGAGCGAAGATCCAAAATTCTGGACAGCAACACTTGGTTTCTAAACCCAACCAACCTGAAACAAACCTGCCCAACACATCCTATAACTCCAAATAAGAAAATAAAGGACGACAACAACAAATATACAATGACAGAATCTATAGAACCTAAGTCCGGATACAATAATCAAATGGGAAAAGACCGGGGTCGCTATATTTTCCTGCACAAAAATCTCGTAGGATGAGCATAAAACCCAATAGGAAATCCTTAACAAAGTATATACATTTTATACACGTTTCAAGAAATGAAATGCACATGACATGCTATGCCCTTTTTGAAGATAAATCACATTTTCATCTTTTGAAAACCATCATGTTCAATGTCATGCAATTTCAATTGTTCAAAACTTAACAATTTATTTCAAGGGCGGTAAATACGACTCTGGTAATTCTTAGGTCGGTGTCTGCAAGTAGACTATACAAGTACTACCAAATTGTCATTTTTACCGGTATTAACCAAAAGGCTCGACACCTATCCGCGCAGGTTTTCGGTCTTTCACCCTGGACTCTCAGGCCAACTTATTCAATATCATCTACACCACTTATCAAGACTTACCAACATATTTACCCCAAAACCATTCTATGAAAACTTATTTCTCAACATTCTTTTCTCAATGTAAGTTTTCAAATTAACTTTCAAAGTTTAATGTAATCAAATGAATTGATATGCCAATTTCACGAGATGAATATAAATATTTTTATTCCAATTCATCATCCAAGGAATAACACAATTCTCTCTTCTTAAATATCCTAAACAATTAGTTATTTCAAGACTATTTCAACGTTTTGAATAATAATTTTCAAAATGAACAACAATTCTCATATTCCTTGAAATTCATCATTTATATAAATATAAATAAGAAATTTTCTAAACATCCATTTATTTTGACACACAAAATAAATATAATAATATCATTCATGGATTTTCAATCTAAAAAAAAAAATCTCCAAATTTTAGGTTTTCTCACCAAAACTATACAACTCAAATCCTTTGAAAGAAACTTTCCAAAATCATTTTTTCTTCAATTAATGAAAACCAAAACCCATAAGATTATTTTAAAAGAACAAGAAACAAACCCACTTTCAAAATCACTCAACTTCTTGAATCAACAATCAATTTTCAAAACTATCGAAAGATGATTTCGAAAATCATATAGATCTTGCAAAATAAATATATAACTCTAAGAAAATCCCTACCTCAAGTTTTGAAGAAGAAATGAGATGAAACGCCCAAAATCAACGGTGTCAAAACTTGATCTTCACTACACACAACGAAGCCTTCGAGATGATAACCCACTTTGATGAAGTAGCAATGGCAAAACTCAAATAGATCTTGAGAAATCAAGATTTTTGATCTAGTTTATATAGAGAAATGTAGAGAGAATGGAGAGGAAATGTTTTTAAAGAGAGAGAGATATACAAAAGTGATCTGAAATATCAAATTCACGAACTGATATAACATGGTCTGTTTGAGCGTGGAAAGCCGCACTCAAGCGTCAAATACACTTTCCTAGTACTTTTGCAGACAGGTTAAACTTCTGGAACCAAACATTCTCCGCTCGAGCGCATAAACGGCCGCTCAAGCGGACAAGCAACTTCTAATGCATTTTTTCATTTTTGCTTCAGGGGCGCTGCCTCTCAACCCTGCCAGGGCACTGCCCTAGGACCCGCCAAGGGGCACTGCCCCCTAGACCACCGCGAGCTGACCGAGTAGCTCGATCCTCTACATATTCAGCGATGTGGCAAAACTGGGATCGCTACACAATCTCCTTAAAGTAAATTTCGTCCTCGCTCTGGTACTTCGAGTTTTAATGGCGTCTATTTGCCAGAATGCAATGACTACTACTTGATTTACAGCACTACAAAATAAGTCTTGCGAACCAAACAATACTGTATCTCTTTCTCTTTCTTTTCCTAGAAACTAAATGGTAAACAGATGCAGAAGCACAAGAGGACAAACAAAAGAAGAAAATAAAGAGTTTTTGGAAAATTTCGATGCAAAAGAATTGCTGGATGGCAAACTATTTATAGGAGGAATGGAGGCTTTTCTGAACAGGTGCCAAACATATAGGCAACTGTTTGGACAGATTCAATAATAATAATTAAAAAAAAAAACTATTTGGATAGATATAGATCTATCCGGTTTGAATTCAACATGTATGAAACTATTTTGAACCTGTTCGGATGGGTATGAACCTTTTTGGGATTTGTTTGGATGAAGGAAAAAATCTAGATCAATTTATTTTAAATTTTGAAAACCAAAAATAAAAATAAATAAATAAAATTCAAATATTTTTTGCCCAAAAAGATAAGTATTAGGCTGGACAAGCCCAACCCAAGCCCATCTGACCGACCATACGGCGCGCGATTTTTGTTTTAGGTCCAATGAATCTAACTCACTTTACCCATAACTTCACCCTTCTACAAACTTGGGTACCCCTCGGGGCCCATCCCAAGCATCTCAAGTATATAAACCCATATAAATCCTAAAACCTTTCCAATGTGGGACAAGCACATTTTACAAATGTGCAAGAAACCCATCTAAAACCATTTTCACGAACTTGAAAACGTGCGTTAAATTCTCATTCATCTGAAAATAGTTTTGTGCAACAAAATACATGATGTTATTCACTACGTGACATTAAACATAAACCCAAAGTAACGCTTGGGTCCCACCTTAATTAATGTTCAAAATTAACAAAAAAATAAGATTTTATAAAAGCCATTTTCCAACTGATAATCCAACAACTATAAAAGTACAATAACCAACTGAACAAAGAATTTCTATAATGGAAAAAAAAAATAAACAACACAATAAAAAGTATTTATAATAAGAAAGAAACTAAGACGCTTGGCAAATATTAATTTTTTAATTTTTTAGATAGAAGAGTATAAGAGTGAACAACTAAACTAACCCAGTTAAATTTATAACCTCCTAATAACATATACGAGTTTTGGTTACTGAGCTAACCCATCGGTGAGTAAACTTTTTAACACGCAAAGAAGTGAGTCAATTACCACTAATAAAAAGAATTACTATTAATTAAGTGGAAAACAGAGGCAGGTGCTGAAGAAACAGCTAAACATAAAATAAGTTGACTTCACTTTCTTCAATTGGTCCTTTAATTCCATATTTTTTTTCTTAGCATTAGCCAACTATCTTTGACAAAAGAGAACAAAGAAATGAATTAGAAATTAGGGATAATGGATTAGGTTTATGCTATTATAGCTATGGGCCGTGGCGTCTCGAATATGATAGGATGACCTGTTGAAGTGATGAGGGCTTTGAAAGCTATGTTTAAACAGACAACAAGAAGAGCAGTAATTTCTAAAGGGGTTACTTCATTTCATCATGGAGACATAAAATAATCATTTCTATTTTGTTCTTTAGGTATAATAATTTTGTATATATAAATAATACATCTATCCATTTTCACGTTTTTCTCTTCTTCTTTTTTTTTTTTTATATATAATTTTTTTCAGAGTATTTGGTGTAAAAAATAACTTACATAAATTTTTTAAAAATTGATTATTAAGATGCTGATAAATGAGTTTTTTTGGCTTTGATTTTTAATTATAAACTTTTAACTTGTAAATATATATACCAAATAGGCTCAAAACTCAAGATTTTTTTGGTATTATCATTTGTCTCAAAATATATATATATATATATATGTATTTGTACCGGTATATGTTCAATCGCATGATGATATTTTAAAATTATCATCATTTTGAGAAAAAAAAAATATAGAAAATTTTGAAAACAGATACTCCTTTCTCTCTCTTGTGAATATACAATACAACCATGTTGGGAATGGGAGCATTATCCTTTCCAATGCTATGCAGCTGTCTTTTACAGTGCTGGGCACCCAAGTATTGATTAGATTACTAGGAGCTTTGCCACCTGGTTGTAATTTTGCCATGTTTGATAGTTCAGATCAGTACAATCCAAGCATTAGCTTTTTTCAAATTCTGCCTAACAAATTAGATAAAGAATGTTTGGTATAGAAAATAGATATGACCAAGGGGTGGATCAATAGTTCTGGAGGCTCCATTTGCTAAGTAAGAGACATCTAAGTTCCATTCTTTAATATTAGATAATTATTATTTGATAATTACTTGGTATGTCTGAGACGTGAGACTATATGAATATCTCTATAAATATCAGATACTTTGTAATAAGAAAATAAATATTACTTCAACTTTTCTAGTATTCATTTACAATAATATTATGTATTTAGAAAAATTACCAAAACAAGTATCCAAAAAAGTTCACCTTCATTTTGTCTCATATCTTATCAATTTTAAATCTATACGGTACACTTTACTCTTGGGATAATTTTAAAAGTAAAAACTTATGCTAAATAAATTTGCTCCTTTTTTTTTTTTTTTGTCAATTGATGGTTGTAATTCACTTAAACTGGTCTTCGATGACAAGTCAAATGGGGTTCAAAAATAAATATTTATTTAATTTGTGTGGACAAGAAAGCAAAGGGGAATTGAAAAAATGTTGTGAAAAAAAGCAAATGCAGGTTGGGGTTGGTGGATGCGACGGCTCGGCGGATACACGGAAGATTTTGTAGAAATTCGAAAGGGGAAACATAGAGAGGCCATGGCACTTGACAATGTTGGGATGTGATCATTCAGTCATAAACTTCCCATTTATTTTATTTTTAATTTATAAATAATGTAAATACCATTTAAAAATGTTTTAGGGGGTAAAAAGGAAGAAGAGTCGTACCCAATTCGACTTCTAATTTGTTTGTGAATTGTGGCCACACTTATACTCTTCAATTGCAGTCTTTATGAAATCATCACTCTTTAGAATATGACCATCACATGAGCCAACCTCTCTCTCTCTCCCTCTCTCTCTCTCTCTCTCTCATGTATGCATGTTCAAGAGCACACAATTTATTGCCAAGGCAATGCAATTTTCTTGAGAGACAAATCACATGCTACAATGTATATTGTTGGACCATTTTAACATTTATTTATTTATTTATATTATTCATGAATCTTCTTTTGTCTTATTCATGAATCTCATTTTGTTCATAGATGGAGATTCATTGTTTTGGTGTCCTTTTGTCTTGTTCATGAATGGAGTTTAATTAGAATTCATGAATTTGGTAGTGAATTCATATTTGAATACACTCTCCCTTTTCTCTAAGTTCATAGTCATTATTGGTTTTTGATGTATTGTGCATGTCTTAATGGTCTATAAATAGTTCTACTCTTCTACTCTTTGCTACACCAACACATCAATTATTTTCTATACAAGAGAGATTACTAGCAAAGAATGGTATTTTTCTTGGTGGAGCTTTGGGTTCACCATCTTGTGCAGAGTTGGCCTGAACAATACAACAAGTGGTCGGTTTGTTATATCTTGGAGGGGACAAGTCATAGTTTTGTGACTGCTACATCGGTATCTGGGTTCTTCTTACCGCAGTGGGTTTAATCTCCTTAAAGAAAACGAGATATTTGTGCCTCAGCCTGATCTATTTGTATCTCATTTTCTTTGCATTATTTATCAATAATATATATACATTTTTTTGTATTGTCACCAATAATTGTAAGGAGATCAAACATGGATCAAATACTAGAAAAAACCAATGATGGAATTGGAGATCTCAACAAGCCTTTCCAGTTCAAGGGAGTTCATTTTAAGAGGTGGAAAGGAAAGTTCTTTTTTATCTTAGCCTTTTGAAAGTTGTATATGTTCTTACCGAGAAGAACCCAAACAAAATCCCAACCGAGGAGATGAATGATGAAGACTACGAGGCACATAAAGCAAAAGTGGCTTCCTATAATACAGATGGGTCTAAATGTTGCTTTTATCTCTTAAATTGCCTTGCTGATCAATTTTATTATTACTATGACATCATTTACACTTCCGCAAAGAAAATTTCGAAAGCTTTACAGACTAAGTATGATACTGAAGAGGCAGGAGCAAAAAAGTATGCAACTAGCCGCTTTTTTCGCTTCCAAATGGTGGATGGAAAATCTGTTGTGGAGCAAGCACAAGATTTCCAAATGATAGTTACAGAAGTAAGATCTGAAGGCATCAAGATTGGTGACAACTTGATAGTTGCAGGACTTGTTGACAAGCTACCGCCATCTTGGAGAGAATTCCAAAAGAGCATACGTCACAAACAAAAGGAGACTTCCTTAGAGGCGTTGATCACTCGTATCCAAGTCGAAGAGAAGGATAGAGGCCAAGATGCATTAATAACACAAGAGGGTAATGACAATTCTACCACAAAGGTAAACTTTGTTTCTGCAAATAATAACTTACCCACAGGTCACCGTTCTAAGAATGCTTATTTGAAGCCTTATAAAAAGAATATGAAGAATTATGGTAAACCTCACAATAAATGGATTAATCCAAATAAGAACCAAGGTCCATCACCTCCACAAAATTTTACATGCTTTATCTGTGGCAAAAGAAAGTTCTTTTTTACCTTAGCCTTTTGAAAGTTGCATATGTTCTTACCGAAAAGAATCCGAACAAAATCCCAACCGAGGAGATGAATGATGAAGACTACGAGGCACATAAAGCAAAAGTGGCTTCCTATAATACAGATGGGTCTAAATGTTGCTTTTATCTCTTAAATTGCCTTGCTGATCAATTTTATTATTACTATGACATCATTTACACTTCCGCAAAGAAAATTTCGAAAGCTTTACAGACTAAGTATGATACTGAAGAGGCAGGAGCAAAAAAGTATGCAACTAGCCGCTTTTTTCGCTTCCAAATGGTGGATGGAAAATCTGTTGTGGAGCAAACACAAGATTTCCAAATGATAGTTACAGAAGTAAGATCTGAAGGCATCAAGATTGGTGACAACTTGATAGTTGCAGGACTTGTTGACAAGCTACCGCCATCTTGGAGAGAATTCCAAAAGAGCATACGTCACAAACAAAAGGAGACTTCCTTAGAGGCGTTGATCACTCGTATCCGAGTCGAAGAGAAGGCTAGAGGCCAAGACGCATTAATAACACAAGCAAGTAATGACAATTCTACCACAAAGGTAAACTTTGTTTCTGCAAATAATAACTTACCCACAGGTCACCGTTCTAAGAATGCTTATTTGAAGCCTTATAAAAAGAATATGAAGAATTATGGTAAACCTCACAATAAATGGATTAATCCAAATAAGAACCAAGGTCCATCACCTCCACAAAATTTTACATGCTTTATCTGTGGCAAAAGTGGGCATATTGCTCGAACTTGCAAATTCCGAAAACGTGCACCTGTCCCAAAGGCTAACGTTATCGAAGATCCATTTGCGGCGATGATTACAAACATTTGCATGGTTAATTATGTGGACGGTTGGTGGGCAGATTCTGGTGCTAATAGACATGTTTGTTATGATCAAGCTTGGTTCAAGGTGTATACTCCTTTTGATGATGAGAAAACAATTATACTTGGTGACTTTAGTCTAACCAAGATACTTGGGAGTGGTGAGGTTGACCTTAAGTTCACCTCTGGACGTGTGCTTACTTTAAAATATGTGCTTTATACACCGTTTATGAGGAAGAATTTGATGTCAAGTTATTTGTTGAATAAGGCTGGTTTTAAGCAAACTATAGAATCTGATCAATATGTTATTACCAAGAAAGGTATTTTTGTGGGTATGGATTATGCTTGTGATGGAATGTTCAAATTGAATGTTGAGATTAATAAACCATCTACCAATTCAGTTTACATATTGTTTTCTATTAATTTTTGGCATGCTCGCTTGTGTCATATTAACAGTAAATATGTGGGAATCATGAGTAGTTTAGGATTAATTCTTAAAGTGACAAAAAATTTTGAGAAATGTGAAGTTTGCAGTAAAGCAAAAATTACCAAGAGGCCTCATAAAAGTGTTGAAAAAAATACCGAATTGCTAGAATTATTTCATACTGATTTGTGTGAGTTTGAAGGAATTTTAACTCGAGGTGGTAACCGATATTTTATCACTTTTATTGATGATTTTTCAAAATACACAAACTTATATTTATTAAAAAATAAAAGTGATGCTTTTGAGAAATTTAAAGAATTTCTTCTTGAAGTGGAAAATCAATTCGGTAAAAAGATTAAGAGAATCAGAAATGATAGAGGCCGGGAGTATGAATCTCTTGGATTCAACTCTTTTGTTCAGTCAATGGGAATTATTCATGAGACTACTCCACCATATTCACCTTCATCTAATGGCGTAGCTGAAAGAAAAAATAGAACGTTAATTGACTTGACAAATGCTATGCTTATCGATTCAGGTGCTCCCTCAAATCTTTGGGGCGAGGCTATTTTGACAGCTCGCCATGTGTTAAATAGAGTGCCACATAAAAAGACTAAAATTGTACCTTATGAGTTGTGGTGGGGGCATAAACCAAATCTAGGTTATTTGAGGGTTTGGGGTTGTTTAGCTTTTGTGAGGCTTGCAGATCTTAAATGACCTAAACTGAGTGAACGAGCTACCACTTGTGCTTTTCTTGGGTATGCGTTGCATAGTACAGCTTATAGATTTTTTGACATTAAAAATAATATTATTTTTTAATCAGGTGATGCTATTTTTCATGAAAATAAATTTCCTTTCAAATCTAGAAATAGTGGGGGTCAAATAATTTCTGAAAATATTTTATCCGTGCCTAGTTCTTCTACTCCTTCTCAAGTTTTTCAAGAAGAAGAAAACTTTCAAATCCAACCAAGAAGAAGTAAACGAGCTAGAGTTGAAAAAGATTTTGACCCTGACTATTATCTTTACAATGTGGAAGAAATTTCTTTTACGGTGCAAGAAGCTTTATCATCACCTGATACTATTTTCTGGAAAGAGGCTGTAAATGATGAGATAGATTCACTACTTTCAAATAAAATATGGAAGCTAGTAGATTTACCTCCAGGTTGTAAAACTATTGAGTGTAAATGGGTCCTTCGTAAAAAACTTAAACCGGATGGAACTATAGATAAATATAAAGCGAGGCTTGTCGCTAAAGGTTTTAAGCAATAAGTTGATCTTGATTTCTTTGATACTTTTTCTCTAGTTACTAAAATTACATCCGTTAGACAGTTGATAGCTGTAGCTGCAATTCATGATTTAAAAATTCATCAAATGGATGTGAAAACAGCATTTTTAAATGGAGATCTAGATGAGGAGATTTACATGGACCAACTTGTCACGACCCAAATCCGCCCCTATGGGTTTAGCACCGTAACCGGCAAGTAATCCGTGATTACCGAAGGCCTGCTTAACAGTAATGACAGTAAGACAGAGTAAAGGGGCTGGCGGAAGCCAAATCAGTAAATAAAAGATGTCCAATGAGTTGTGACAGTCTGAATGCAAAAAGACTTTATGCATAAGTCACGTTGATAAACAAAACATATATACATGCGACATATCCACAAACATCTATGTCAGCGACCAAATCCCTAACTATAATTGTACAGTCAAGTCTTAAACATTTATTACAGATCAGAAACAAAAGGGTAAAACTGAGACACCCCAAAATAGCCTTAGCTTGAATAGACTCGGAACCTTGAGGTGAGGCACGGTGGTTGGCTTGACAAAACGGGAGCTTAACTTGACGCTCCTAGCATCGGTCTGGTGCCTGGACACCTACATATAAATATAATAGTGAGCTAAAGCCCAGTGAATAACAGTTGTGTAAAGAGGTTAAGAATGAATGTCCTTTCAGTAATTAAATAGTCATATCAGTCATTTAGAAACCAAAGCAGTCATATGTGGTACATCCAATAGCAAAACAATACAGTAGATCTTAACAGACCGAACAGTTAGTTGATGGCCATTATAACGGTAAACAGTAGTAGTTCCAACATGGGAATTGACAGAGATCTCTATAACAGTAGCAGTAACAATAACAGTAACAGTAGGTTACTATGGATGCCACGAGTACAGTTTACAAATAGTACAAACATTCATTCATTGAACAATAGCATTTCAGTAAGCAGTACAGTTGATCATTCAGAAAATAATCATAATTGAACATATTTTTACAACATTGTTACTCACAGAGCACTGGGCTACGGATAGGCTAATGAACGTCTTCGGATGCCAACCTTACACAGTTACAGAACGAACACACACTAAGTTACGCACTAGGGAATCAATAACTTAGCACCTTATCTAGACTCGGTGTGGTTCTATAACATTACCCTTATTAAGATGCCTTAAACTTGGCCTAGGAATGCCTAGGATGGAATGAGGATGCAAAAGTTACATTTTAAAACACTTTTCAAAATTTACTAAAACAGGGGTCTCGCTCGAGCGTGGCTTTCTACGCTCGAGGGACATACAGACAAATGAGCTCTATTCGAGCGTGACTTCCCTCGCTCGAGCGGACTGTAAACTCATGAAAAAGTACTGGATGCACGATTTTCACGCTCGACGGACGCTCGACCTCCGCTCAAGTGTGAGACTCAGATCCTCGCTCAAGCCTGAATTCTCTCGCTCGAGCGGACTGCAAAACATATGAACTTCTGGGCATATGTATTTCATGCTCGAGCGTGACTTTCTACGCTCGAGCAGAAGTGCATGTACTCAGAGTGTACGCTCGAGCATGAAGTCCTCCGCTCGAGCGTGGATCCAAAATCTGGAATTTCCAGATTGATCCTCAAGCACCAAATTCAACTTCTAAAGCTTCAAACTCGATTCTTTTGGGCTAATTTCCTGGAAAACACTTGAAGACTCATAGTACAACATGTTTCAAAGATTAATTTATGAGATCAAGCCCAAAAGTAAGCCAATTGAACACAAAATTAAGTGTAAATACGAAGAATAATGCAAAATCATACATGCATGAGTTTTAAAGAGCTCTAGTGTTCCAAAACAAAATCAAATGCAATGTTGAGCTCAAAATCATGGTGAATTCATGGACTTCTACCAAAATATAAACATGCATAAGGAAATTCTCATAAAACAACCTCAAAATTCAAGAATATGTACATGCATGCATGAATTAGCTCACAATTCAACTTTTTCAAATTAATTCTTGACTTTAAACTCCAAATCTCCATGAACCATGCAAGAAACAACTTAATTTCATAATGAAGAAGGTGAATTCCTACCTTAGGTCTTGAATTCTAGATGTGGAAGCCTAATCTTCAACTCTCCTTCAATTTCTTCTAAGCTTCAAACCAAACTTTGTTGAACTAATTCTTTTCTTTCAATTCTCTCACTCTCACATGTTTTGCTTCAGAAAATAGGTGAAGAAATGATGCCTCAAATGTATAAATTAAGTCCTCAAACAATGACCCTAAGGTGGCCCACTCAATGGTATAATGGTAGTAAATGCAAACTAATGTAATTTAACTTTAATTAATCTAAAATCATTCCAAATTGAATTTTAATTAAACCTACCATAAAATCACATAAATTCTAATTAGCATAAAACACTAATCAATTTCTAGTTCGGTCGCCGATAATACCTTCAATCCGCAGTTCAAAGTTAAAACTTGAACAGATTCATTTAGAAATCAAACTGATAGAAATGCATTCAAACAATACACTCATACAATCAGTTCATAATTTTGTTCTTATCAGTTACTTATCATGCTTAATCATAGATTAGCACTAATCAGAGGTGAGGGTTGTCACACAACCCGAAGGCTTTGTGGAGCCTGGTCAAGAAAGCAAGGTCTGTAAGCTAACTAAATCTCTTTATGGTTTAAAACAAGCTCCTAAACAGTGACATGAGAAATTTGATTCTTACATGCTTGAGAATGGCTATAAGACTAATGAATGTGATAAGTGCATATATTATAAAACTTATGAGAATGCACATATAATTATTAGCCTATATGTGGATGATCTACTTATCTTTGCCTCTAATTTGTATATTATAAATGAGACTAAAAATATGCTTAATAGCCACTTTGATATGAAAGATCTTAGTGAAGCCAATTTTATTTTGGGAATTAAAATTACCAAGACTAATGATGGCATTTTTCTTGATCAGTCGCATTATGTTGAGAAAATTTTAAAGAAATATAATTTTTTAGATTGCAAACATGTTGCTACTCCTTTTGATGCAAGCATACATTTATCTGTTGTAACAAATGAAAAATAGGTGATTAATCAAAAGGAATACGCTAGCATGATTGGTAGTTTGAGATATACTACTGATTGTACTAGACCTGACATTGCATATGTTGTTGGAGTACTTAGTAAGTTTACTAGCAAGCCAAGTTGAGATCATTGGCTTGCCATGGAAAGAATTATGAGATATTTATCTGGTACCAAAAATTATGGTTTGTTTTATAACAAGTATCTTGCGGTATTTGAGGGATATAGTGATGCCGATTGGAACATTTTGTCAGGTGATTCTCTCTCTACCTCGGGTTTTATTTTTACCTTGGGTAGTGGTGCTATATGTTGAAAGTCTAAAAAACAGACCATAATTGCTAATTCTACAATGGAAGCTAAGCTTATAACGTTAGCTTCAACATGTGAGGAAGCGAATTGGTTAAGAGATTTGTTACATGAAATCCCTTTTGGGGAAAAACTAATTCCTCCTGTGTTAATTCGTTGTGATAGCACTGCTGCTATTGGTAGAGTGAACAACCATTTTTATAATGGTAAATCCAGGCCTATTCGAAGCAAACACAGTAATGTGAGATCCTATTTGAGTAATGGCATCATAACTATGAATTATGTAAGATCTTGTGATAATCTTGCGGATCCGTTAACCAAGGCCTTGACGAGAGATAGGGTCTGGAATACATCGAGGGGGATGGGTTTGAAGCTTATCATAAACCATGTATGAGGATACCCAACCTATAGATCAGAGATCCTGTAACTAGGTTCAATGGGAAAAACGAATCATATGGTGGTTGTAAAAATGTACTCTTTAATATTTTATTATCCATCCCTATGATGTAAATGCATTTGTCCTATAATGTTGGAAGGTTGAGTTTTTATACTCTTAGGCCTAGTTTGGGAAGACTAAATAAGTGCACTTTTTGACCTTTTATGAAATATGGATTGGGTTTGGGTTGGGTTTGAAGTGATGTGTTAGAGAGGTGATGTGACTTAAATAAAATGATGTGACTTAAATAGGATAGTGACTTTTTGACTTTTTGTCTTTTTTCAATCATGTCAAACTTGGCCTTAATGAAATTCTGTAGCTCTTGTTGAGTGGGGTGTGTAAATTACAGGAACATCCTTGACAGATTTCACATATGTGAGCATGAAAGTGGGGCCGCTTTCTATGAGAACAAGGCTTATTCTCAAATATGCTCATGAAAACTAAGATAAGCACAAAGCCGTAATGTGCTGGCTATTAAAAACTCATGTCAACACCTGGATTATTATGTGTTAGCAGTAATACTTTACTTTCCCTAAGCAGTCATAGTTCAAGTCTGAGACCACTACTGACTCTGGAGTGGAGGTTGTTGTTTCACTAATGAAGGTTTAATGCAGCGCACACATTCGTGATGCATACTAGTCTATCTTTGTTTGGTAATCTCTCTTATCCTTGTTGATATTAAAATGAGTGGGGGATTGTTGGACCATTTTAATATCTTTTTATTTATTTATTTATATTGTTTATGAATCTTCTTTTATCTTATTCATGAATCTCATCTTGTTCATGGATGGAGATTCATTGTTTTGGTGTCCTTTTGTCTTGTTCATGAATGGAGTTTAATTAGAATTCATGAACTTGGTGGTGAATTCATATTTGGATACACTCTCCATTTTCTCTAGGTTCATAGTTATTATTGTTTTTTGATGTATTTTGTATGTCTTAGTGGCCTATAAATAGTTATTCTCTTTTACTCTTTTCTACACCAACACATCAACTATTTTCTATACAAGAGAGATTACTAGCAAAGAATGGTGTTTTTCTTTGTGGAGCTTTGGGTTCACCATCTTGTGCAGAGTTGGCCTGAACCATACGACAAGTGGTCGGGTTGTTGTATCCTGGAGGGACAAGTCATAGTTTTGTGACTGCTTCATCGGTATTTGGATTCTTCCTACCGCAGTGGGCTTGATCTCCTTAAAGAAAACGAGATATCCGTGCCTCAGCCTGATCTATTTGTATCTTATTTTCTTTGCATTATTTATCAATAAAATATATTTATTTTTGGTATTTTCACCAACATATATGGATGCACATTGATATGATTACCAGACAACCAGGCAGCTACTAAATTGTGTCAAGGCTAAATGAGTCTTGTGGATATGTCTCCAATTCAATCTTGATTATGCTTAATATTCGTTGGTGATCTACACGATTTGATTAAAGGATTTATTTTTAATTTTAAATTAAGGGTAATTTTGGTTTTTACCATCATATCTTAGTGCCTTACTATATGTATTTATGATTGAATTGATATATCTCTCCTATATTATATTATAATTTTTTCAGTGAAACTCTACCGTGGACATAACCCTATTTTAGGGTAAATAATGTAAAACTTTTGTTATTGTGTACTTGATTTCAATTTTTGTTTTATTTCTATTTGTGTTTTATGTCTTACTAATCTTAATTAGATGTATTAATTCCTAACATTTTTTATCTAGTTAGGTATTATTTAGATTCTTGTATATATTGGTTATTTTAGAGTTGTAGGATTTCATAATTTCAGACGATTATGTTGAGATATTTTCATAGTGAAATTTCTTTATTGTTCTTCATGGACACAAAGTCAAACCACATAAATCCTTACATGCTTATTATGTTATTGTTTATTATTTTCTTAATATTTGTTTTCGTCATAAGAGGTGTGACCCAAGTTGGGGAGGTATGGTTGTCAGGTAAGACACTAAAATGCTGTGCATTGCATTCAACCTGGTTTTCTCACCATATACATCTCTTCGGGGGCAATTGTTATATCCCCTAATTATGTTGTGTTTAGTTGGAAAATTTGAAAAGAAATTTAAAAATAAAAAGGAAAAAAATGTGTGAAACTAATTAAAATGTATGTATATTTTATTTACATTTCACTTATCTTTTTCCTTTCTCTTTCTAAATTTCTTCTCAAATCTCCCAACCAAACACATGTTAAAGTTCAGCAAAACTTTGATTGGATGGATATGTTTGTCAAAGTTTGTGTAAACAAAAATATTGGGCCCTTGTGCTTTCCTCTGTTTCTCATCACAATAACTCTACATTTATCTTAAAATGGTGAAATCAACACGATAAGAAATACAGAAATTAAATATAAAAGGGAATATAAATATATCATAAGGGGTGATATGGGAACCAACCTTGATGAAATATGTGTGTCACGTCCTATGATTCGTCTCTGTGCACTAAGACTTATTGGGCGGGCACTATCACTGTAAAGTGATTAATGAACACTTTATATTAAAATAATAAATCTCAATATAATCATATTATTTTTTATATGAATTTAGGATAAACTATACTAACTTTTCTCGAAATTTGAAAAAAAATAAATTTTATATTTTGATATAATTATATCGATTTTTCTTTTAATAAAATTTAATTAATCAAAACTAATGCAGATAATATAAAAATAAATAAGGAGAACTTTACATTTTTATATTCATGAAGGATATGACAACGTTTGATGAAAGAAATTACATGTATATAAAGTGTGAACAGGATTTGATAGATTTTTGAGGATGTCAGTTGAATGTCATCATCTTTCAATAAAAAATGTTGGGAAATGCTTTACCAATCGTGGTTACTCAAAAAAAGGCTTGTATAAAGTTTCCCTTTAAAAGTGAAAAATATGCTCCAAAAATCCAACAATGTGTTGTTGTGCATGTGAATTCAGTCAGGGAGTATGACATTTGTTGAGTTTCCACTTGGGAAGAATTTAATATGCAAAATTGATATCTGCTAAATTAATTTTCATCCTTACGGGTAAATTGGAAAAATGGCAAAAGCTTAGATAATCAAAGGTTTGAAGAGCTGAACCATTGGGATTTGGGGTACCAGTTTTACCTATGTCACAGTAGGCTCTGCTTAAAGGGCTATTATTTGCCTTTAACTTTTTACTTTGAACTCCCACTTTTTGAATCTCCATCCAATAAAATAAAATCCTTCTATTTTTTATTTGTACTTTCACCTTAATACCAAATATATCGTTAACTCCAAATTTAAATCCGAACTCTAATTTTATCCTCACCACCTTCGATCGTCACCTCTAGTAGTCTTCTTCTTCTTCTTTAGGCAACTCCCAAAGCAACCACCACCGTTACACCCTCTTTTTTGCCGTCACCTCTCCAACCTCGTCGCACTTCCACCGTCCTCTCCAAACCACCATCGTACCCCACTGCATCCTCCTCTTCTCTTCTTCTTCTTCCCATCGCAATCCGCTGCCATCGTCACCACTGCCTCCTACTCCTTTTCTTCTTTTTGTTCTTCTTCTCCCCATTGCGACCTAGATGCAACCCTGATTATGACTCACCACCGCTACCATTTTCTAAAAACCCTAGGGATAGGGTTAGGTTAGGGTTTCGATCTCTCCCTTTCTCTCACTCTTTTGCTCGATCTCACTCTCTTTCTCTCACTCTTTGAAGGGTGAAGGGTGGTCGGAGATGGTAATGGTTGCGACAGTGAATGGTAGTCAGAGATGGTAGTAGTTGTGTCGGTACAGGGTGGTCAAAGATGGTGGTGGTTGTGGCGATGAGGAGTAGCCAGAGATGGTGGTGGTTGCAGCGATAAGGGGTGGTCAGAGATGATGGTGACTACCAGAGGTGATTAGGGTTAGGGTTAAGGTTTGAAAAATTAGGGTTAGAAGATTAGGAATGAGGGTAAAAGTAGAATTTTAGGTTAGGACAAAATTGGAATTAAAAAAAATAGAAAAGGTGAGGGTTTTAAGAAGAAAAGTAGGGGTTAATAGCAATGCTCCTCTATTTATTGTTCTTTTTGGATAGGCCTATTTCGAGTTTATTAAATTGGTCTATACCGTTCATTTTATAAGAGATGTTGAATATATCTTTATTGTCAAATATATATATATATATATAATATTAGTTAGATATCATCAACTACATAATCGGATCACATTTTTCTTAAAAAATTAAATAACAAATGTGATTTTGAGAAAAAACTGTTCAATTTTTTAAAAGACAAATATGATTGAATAATATGTTTATCAATATCTAATCAATTTAACTTTTTAAATAAATAATATATATAACAAATTTTATAAAATAAATTATTCAAATTATCTTAATATATTGGACACAGACGCACACAAGAAAACAACATGGCCTATTGCGTTGAACAGAGACCCACACAAGAAAACAGCATGGCCTATTGTGCCCAAAGCATAGCATATACCCCAATCCCAATCCCAAAGTATTGTTCCAATCGGAAGGACGCGTCTCATAATTAATGTAACACGAAGAAATTAAACTTTAAAATACAAGCACTAATTTGTAATAATTATTTATTTGTATATTATTATTCCGCTTAAAATACGAAATCAAATTTACAAGAAACTAAAAAAAAGAAATTTTTTATTCACTTGAACTCGCCACTAAAGGAGAAGCTTCTAATTGTAATTACGAAAAATATTAATTTATATTGAGGATCTTTGAGGAACAAGTGAGAATCTTCCCTTGAGGCAGTGGCATTTTAGTACTTCCATATCCAAGCACTTTCGCTCAATCTTTCCCTATAAATTCTGGAACCATAACCCTCATTTTCATTGCACCAACCGAGAGAGAAATAGAAACAGAAAGAGGGAGAAAGAGAAAGAAAGAGAAAGAGAGTGAGTGAGAGAGAGAGAGAGAGATGAGGCCTACAGCCGCCACTACCGCCACCACCACATTCTCCTCCCCCTCCTCCTCCTCCACCATCAGCACCGCCAGACATATGTGGAAATGGAGCTCTCCAATCCCATACCTCTTCGGCGGCTTAGCTTTGATGCTAGGACTCATCACAGTGGCATTAATCATTTTAGCATATTCATACAAAAAACAAGCTTCTAATTCAACCTCCGTCGATGCCGAAGATCAGATTCCCAAAACCACTGAAGCCGCCAACTTTGAGCCCAAGTTTCTTGTCGTCATGGCCGGTGATGACAAACCCACATACCTCGCAACACCCATTTCTTCATCTTCATCATCTTCTTCGTCTTCATCGTCATCGTCATCAACAACAACAACAGAACAGAGCAATGAGGAACATGTTTTTTATCTTTCCAACGTAGATAGATGTTGAACAGTACCCGTTTTGTTCAATTTCGAGTTGAAGGTTTTTGGTTTTTTTTTTAGTTTGATTTTTGATTTCTGGGTTTCGGAGTTTGTCGGCTATATGTAAATGGATGAGTAAAATGTTTTGATAATACATTTGAATTTCAATATTTTTGGGTATTTCTAGAATTTTATGTTTTGATTGGTTATTAGGTAGATGTAATCTTAGATGATCTCAAAAGTGTCAAGTTGTTCTTCAAGAGATTAATTCGAACTCACAACATACACTTCGTATAAATTTTAATTTTGGTTTTCTTTTTCATTTATTGAATTCTTAATTTAGTCCATATAATTTTTACTTGAAAATATGTTAAAAGTTTTAACGTTTATACTACAAAACAAAAGGTTCGTGAGATTTAAGAAATATCAGATATATACACAGATTCATTCTATAGGTAAATATATTATTTTCTTGATTTAAACTCATGCAGATTTGAGGAATTTGATTATTTTTTGATAATTCTATCACCTTCACGAAGTTCTTAACGATGTGTTAGAGAATATCAATTTGGTATTATTTTAATGTTATAATTAGAGAAGAGAAAAGAAAAAGAAGAAGAAAAAAAAAATGTAGAAGTAAAAAAAGAAGAGTTTCAAAAGGAATAAATAGGCTGACCACGCCGTCCGCCAGAATATAAGCTAGCTTCAACTACATCACCTCCTAAAAATCTGATATATTTGAAAATACTCACTTTATTTCTACTTCACCACTTTTCTTTCTTTCTTTCTTTCTTTCTTTTTTTCAGTTTGAACTCTAATTTTAATGGACAGGAATGTATTTGCTTTTAAATTAAAAATAGTAACAGTGGAGACTAAGAATTCAGATATAGAAAAATATTAACAAAAACAGTATTGTTTAAGACTAAGAATTCAGATATACTCCACATTTAAGATTTCGGGATTGTTTGTAAATATTGGATTTTAGTAAAAAATTTATAAAAAAAAATGTATTAAAAAGTCAAAAAATTATATAAAAAAAGTCAGAAATTCTTCCAATTCTCTTTATCTTTTTGTACGTTTTTTCTTAAAAAGTTAAAAAAAATTTAAACATTTTAATTTTTTTTCACTTCATATTTTAACCAAACAATCACTTTCCAAATCAACCCGAATTAAATCTGAAATATTAATATTTTTTTTATTTAAATTATTAATTTTTAATAGTGTTAATTACACTAAGACCTCCTTAACTACTAGTAAATATCACTTCATCCCCCTCATCTAGGAATCCATACATTTTGATTTCTGAAATAAAAAATATATCACTTTTATATGATTTTCATAATTAAGAGAGCAAATATGCACGAATTTAAAAATTAGAAGAATAAAATAATATTTATTAATAATTGAGTGTCTTTAGTTTAATTAATCCTTCTTAATAAAGTTGAGAAGTAAGCATTAATTAATGATGTAGGTAATGGAGGATGTTGGGAGACGCGGTGGGGGGGTGTGGAAAGAGGTGTAAGGGTATGGGCATTGTGAGTGAAGAATGGTGACATACATATTTATGTTTCATTAATAATTTCTTCATTCCTTTTTCTTTTCCTGTTGCAACAAACTTTTAAAGTAAATAGCTTAAAAAAATAAAAAGAAGTATTGATATTGGGGAGGACATATCCTAGAGCATATTCTTATGGTATTTTTTTAGTTTTTACAACTATTATGAGGCCGAAACACAATCTTAGGGTCAACTTTCAACAGAAACTTTTTCTTGCTTATTAAATAAATAAAAAGAAAAAACATTGAACTCATCTACAAAAATGTTGTTTGGCAACGTTTATCGTTATTTATTAACTTTCTTTATACATAAAAACATGAAACGTATGTGTTTATTTTTTTACTGAAAATGAACATATAAATATGATTAGCACACATTTTTATAATTTTAAGTACATGTGGGAGAAAGTGGTCAGAGTGGTTGGTGTCTGAAGATGGTAAATGAAAGCAAGTGTTCGTTTGGACTGTGGTTTAACTTTTTGATTTTTAATTATTTTAGTCTGAATATAAAAAGTCTCGTTTAAGATATGTTTTTTGATTTTTTTGATTTTTGTGAGAAAAAAATAAAATAATTATGAGTTAGATGTAACATTTTATCACAGAATAATCCTTAGTAGCTTGAAATTTGGTGGCTCGAATTGATTCGAAACTCAAAACGACGTCATTTTGGGTTTCGATTTTTTTTTTTCCCTTTTTTTTCCCTTTTTTTTCTTGCTTTTCGAATACAGAAAAAAAAAAAAAAAAAAAAAAAAAAAAAAAAAAAAAAAAAAGAAGAGAGGAGGAGAAGAAGAAGAGAGGAGGCGAGAGAGAGAGAGAGAGAGAGAAGGAAGAGAGAAGGGGAAAAGATAGAGACGGTGATGGCAGAGGAGGAAGATCGATGGTGATGGCGGTGATCGCCGATCGCCGATCAAAACTCTACTTTTTTTCTTTTTCTTATTTTTCTTTTTTTCCTAGTGAATCTGGATCTGAAATCTGGATCTAAAAATGAATCTAGATTTGAAAATGATGTTGATGTTGATGAAGATGTTGTTGATAATGTGTTGATGAAGATGTTGATTTTTTTTTTTTTTTTCTAGTGGATCTAGATCTGAAGTTGAGGGGGGAGAAAAATTTGTAGAAAGAGCATGTTTTGATGAAGATGGTGTTAGCAATAGATCAATTGGGTCTTGATGTGGGTGATAAATGTATTGTTGATGGGTGATAAATGGGTGATAAAAAAATTGTTGTTGATGACACCATTTGCATGAGTGGTTTTGATGAAGAGCATTTCCAATAAAATTTGATGTTGTTGTACTGATGAAGATGATGATGATGTGTTGATCTATCTCTCCCTCTCTCTGTTCTGTTTGTTGTTGATGATGATATGTTGTTGATGATGATGATATGCTCTCAACTCCTCTTCTCTCCTCCTCCTCTTTCCTCATCATCATCATCTTCTTCTTCTTCTTCATCTGCAGAGAGGGAAAAAAAAAAAACTGCCCAAAACGACGTCGTTTTGGGCAATCGGGCCGCGCAAGCCAAATGAAATTCGAGTTACAAAATGGGACTGTTTGTCATATTTGACTAAAATAGTCTATTTTGTCCTATATGACTATTTTAGCCTAAATTAATATCCCTAACGGAGCCTAAGAATAACTCACATGAGTGGTTGTTGACGTTTAGAGATGGTTGTGAGTACTGCCGACTCAAGGGGAGTAGCAGGGGTGGTGGCCTTGCAAAGTTATGAAAAAGCATCATTAATAGGGCTTTATTGTCAATTTTGAATGCATGTAGCTAAAGCATAAATCACTCCATATAGTTTAGACTAGGGGTGCAACTCAGGCGGACTCAATCTGAGCAATCCGTGCTCAGCCCGAGTTTTTTTAGGATTTGGGCAACAATATCTTATAATCTAGATGGGCCTGGGCAGATTTTTGATGCTCGAATTGTAATTCGGGCCGGGCCTGAGCAGAATCTGTGGGTAACCTGAGCAACCCGAACCCGAATTGCATTTAATATATTATATAAATGATATAATATATGTATAAATTAAATAGTTGGCCCTTAATTTTATTTTATTTTTTTGGGAGGGGCTGGTCTTCAGCCCTTGGATTAGAATCTTTTATTTGGACCATTAGATTAAAACTAAAAACAAAACCCTACCTTATCTATGCTTTTCTTTCCTCTCTATCTTAGACTCTCATTTCATTTCTTCATCAAAGTTGAAGAACAGCGGAGATACAAGGACCACGAACACGAAGTGCAGCCACTAACAACGACGCCACCCTTTCGACTCTCAACGACGCCATACAAAATTGGTAGATCCCTCTCTGTGTTTGTATTTGTGCTTCAATTTATCTATTTTTAGTCACTCATCATTCGATTACCACTCAAAACTGATGGATCTATGAGTTTAAAATTTTTTCTTAATAGATCTGCAACATTTGTTTATGTTAGTGAAATTTTGTGTATATATTTGTTGGGGTTATCTTCTTCTAGCGGTCTTGGTCTTGCAATCTGAAATGCTCGTGCTGAGCCACACCCATTCTTCTTTGTGGTTGTTTTTTTTTTTCTTCTTTGGGGCTGACTTGTTGGATTTCAACTTTCTTCTTCCACTCTGCTTTGTGTTCTCGCGTCTAGACAGAGAGAGAAAAATGGGTTTGATTATGAAAAGAAAGAGAGTGTGTGTGTGTTTATGCTGAGAACCAACAAGAAATACCAGCCATAGATTTGTTGTATGAAATAATGAAGCACTGTTTGTTGCCTTGTGAAATTCGGGCATTTTAGGCTAACCAGAGTTCAAATTATGAAGCTTGGTGCGGCCTTGGACAGCCAAGCTTGGGCTGATGGTCGGGCTTGCGCATTGCCAAACACAATTCAGGCTGGGCCTAGGCAAACCTCCAACCCGACTGAACCTGGCTGAATCGCACCCCTAGTTTAAACCCTCCTAAACGTAAATTTTGCATCCTCCACTTATTGCGGCAAGTGACAGAGAACACATTAGAGGTGGTCGCCAACAATAGTGGATGGAAATAAGGAGTTGTCGATGGTGGTGATGGGCAGTGGGGTAGTGCTTCAAGAAATGAATGAAAACATATTTTCAAGCAAGTGAAAGCAAATTTTTATTTTTATTTTTTACTATAATTAAGAAAACTTTATAAACTATTTATATTCTTGCAAACAAAAAAATTATAAACATAAAAACTTTACCAATCATATCCTAAAAACATAGTATCCACAAGACAAGCACTACTAGCATGTAACAAGAAAATTAATAATGTATATGAGCAATGATTCATAACTCTAAATTTGAAACTCTTACAATGACACTAATGATGTGGCATGGAGCAAAAAAAATAAAAAAAATAAGACACATACATCAAATCATTCATGAGTAGGGCCCACTGTCACATAAGTAAAACTTTCATTAGAGCTTTACTTTTAATGCTCTTAAACATTTTTGTAATGTATAGACACCGAAATATTTTTGGAGCATATCCCATTTTATTTACTAATTGCCATTTTTATACTGGTATTGGTAGTTTACACCCTGTGGAGAAGTGGTTTGGAAATACTCTTCTGATCTTGGGGAACGCTCGTGATCCTCTTCTAGTCACCTGAAAAGGAATAAACACTCCGGTCGGGGGTGCCAGAATCAACACTCCGACGGATAAGTCAGTCTCAATGCTCAAGAATGCTTGTATTCTAAGTTTAGTACAACAATTCTCACATACCTCCTTCTGGTTGATGTTTCTTCTATTTATATCTTTTCTTCTTTGGGCCTCGGGATTAGATCCATTTCCCATCTCATATTTGGCACATTTTATAATAGACCGATCTTCACTCGGCCCCTTGCTTAATCGGTTATTTGGCCGAGTAGGGTTGGATTTGAGCTTTCGAGCCAATTGCCGAGTGCTTCGAATCTTGACTCTTCCATATTCGACTATCCAGAATCTCTACGACTCCCAATTCTCGGTCCCCACAATTGCCCCCCAAGCACTCCACTAACGACAGTTGGCTGGAGTGTTTGGCTTCGAACTCAAAGAGTCAGAGCCGAAATTAGGCGGCTGATCGTATTCCAACGCAATTGTCTGTACACACGCTTCTCGGTTATCATTTCAACTTCCTACCTCTTCGTACACTTCTATTTATTGTGATTTAAAATTTCGATGTCTTTTCAAATGCATACACACTTTTAGACGCCCGTCGCTGGACTGCCTTCCGAACTACCTCTGGAACTTCCTACCCTTCTCTATCTTCTTCATCTCTTGTAAGCTCTCTCATTCTCTGCTTTGTTTTTTTTGTTTTTTTGGCTTAGCATAATCCTATTGGCTGGGGGGAATGGCGAAACATTTAAAAGATCTCCTCTCATCGGATCGAATTTCTGGCTTTCAACGTCATTTTTCCATTCCTGATGATGTCCGTCTGTCATTTGTGGCAGACGGCACCCTCGATATGGAGAGGGTTGACGAAACCACGATTGTCTTCCCTCTTCTATCACTCGCAGAGGGTGGGGTCCATTTCCCCCTTCACCCACTCCTTAGGGCCGTGCTTTGCCATTGGAGGTTAATCCCTTCCCAACCCAACGTCAACTTCTTTAGGATCGTGATGGGGATTATCGCACTAAACCGCCGCCTTGGGCTTAACCTTGGCATTTCCACTATTCGACATTGCTACGCCTTGGCCAAGTCTTCTGGTCAGCACGAGCGTTATTTCCTTAAGGCCAAAGACACCGACCATCAACTAGTGACTATGCTTTCCAGCTCTAGGAAGAGAGTCGATGATATTATGGTCGTCATCCAAGGAAACTGGGAATTCGGCGAAGGCGAGGATCACCTTGATGGTATTCCTAGACGAAGGGGCGAACCAGGTGGCTGAATATCTTCTTTTATTTATTTACTTGTTATATTTATAAAACTTTATTTTCGGAACCTCATGGTTTTGCTTTTGCAGGAAACGATTTAAAGAAAGTCTTAACCTCGACCAACGACGCCGTCCTTTCGGAAATCAAGACCGTGCTCAAGTATTTCAGCCGACCGAGTCTTCAGAAGCAGGGGAGGGCGGCCCACGTTTTGCTCCGCTACGAGCCGACTTATACGACCTTTTCGGCGGCGGAAAACATCCCAATTCCGAAGGGTGACGAGTTTCTTATCGCCCTTATCTTGACTGATTGCAAAAATTTGAGGCAAGTCGGTTGCAAAGGATCAAATTCGGAGCGACCGGAAGTAGCTAAGGCCGCCAAGTCAGACCAATCTGAAACTGAGGTTGACGAGGCTTTGAAGTTAGCATTTGAAGAAGCCGGCCTCAATTCGGCTGATCCTCCGTCCACTTCGGGTCGAGAGGACCGTCCGCTTGACGATATTTTTCATGGTCTGGAGGACCTTCCTGGCGCACTCCCAGAATATATGTTTGGGCTGAGCCTCACTAAACTTGCCAAGAAGGCAAACGTAGAAAGGATGGCTGCGCGGCAAAGGGCGGAGGAGATTCAGGCTGCCGAGTCTCAGTCCCAGTCCTCCTTGCCTGTTATTAAGGGGACGGCAAAGAACGGAAGTACCGAGGCAGAACTTTTTGTGCAGGCAAGTGTAGAAGCTGAGCAAAGGGTGGAGAAGTGCCCTGCCGATGTCGAGGCCAGCTCAGAAGAAGACCGTGCCGACAAACGACCTCGTTTGGAGGAGTCGGATGTGATTGCACCTTTTGTTATTCAGCCCAAGATAAAAAATACGTCGATCTCCTCCGATGCTTTGTTAATCAAAGATCCAGCGGTTGCACTCTGCTTGGCGACGTCTATTTCACTACTTGCTGACAAGGCGGCTTTTCAGGCAGAGCCTGATCTGGTTGCAATTGGGTTGGCTGCGCAATCGGCTCTTTTGGTATATATCTGGACTTTGTCTTTTCCTTTACGTAACTATTATTTTTTCCTTATCTTCTTGTTTTGCAGGCCGGCGGGAGAATAGCCGACATGGGTCGTCGGTATCACAATGCTGTCGAGCTAATTGGCTGTTTACAAGCAGAAGTGGAGGGCCAAAGGAGTAGGGCCCAGGCGGAGGGCGCCCGTGCCGAGGCCAAGATAGAGAGAGCCCGCAATGCTGAAGAATTGAGATCAGTCGCCGAGAAGAGGGCGGATGCGAGCGACGACGCGCTTAAATTGGCCCAACAGGCAATCTCTAAATTGGAGGCTGGGTTGGAAGAGATGAAGGCGGCGGAGGAAACAGCCGACCTGAAGGCTTCCAGCGCATTCGATGTTGGGAAAAAATCTACTTTTGATGAATATGTAGACAAAGTCCCCAAATTTGAGAATCGGGGATTTAAACACGGCTG